>MU216963.1:21631-39987 GCA_018584345.1 Thuja plicata | reverse complement strand
ATTTAAGAAGCTTGAAAGCACAAAATTGAGATGTTAGACATATAGATAAATCATAAATGAAAGTTAAACATCCTCAATTCTAATTGAAATTTAGACTAATTATGCAAATTAAGCTCAAAACATGTAAAAAATGAAATGTTAAAATTGCCTATAAATTTGATGCTCTCTAAAATCATCCCCCCTAATGAAGAAAAGAAGTCCAATTTATAGAAAACCATGGAAAGAGAGTGAAAAGTTTCTTGAAAAGAAACAGTTGTCTCTTCATTCTCCATTTGAGACAAAAATGCAAAGATTATATAAATAAAAGGGTGAATTATTGCCACATAAGTGTCCTTTCACATGGAATTATGGAATTCCTTTTTGAGGATAATTCATCCAATAATTATATCACCTTTCAATTCCTTTTATGTATATTAGCTAAAGGGGGTGGAATTGATTTAATTAAAAGCACTTAAGACTTTAGGATTAAATCAATTAATCATAGGGTTTTTTTAGCTAATAATCATTGAGAATTTAGGAATTAAATATAATGTCAGATTTATGCAAATTTGGGTTTTCTGCATTTGAAACTCAGTCAATTAAAGTCAATTAGGAGAAGAATTTTCCTAGTACAATAGGACTTCAAAGATGAGAAAATTGGAGGAATGCACCAAAATTGATTAGGATTATTAGGTGCCAATTTTGGGGTGTTACAACTTGATCTTCTTAGGTGGGGGTGGTGGAATTAATTAATCCTTTGGATGAGGTGTCACTAATTGTATTGCTTGGTCCACCATTATCATTGTTTGAAGCTTTCCTCCACATTTGATTTCTCATTCTCCTGATATCTTCAATTGTGTTTCCATTAGCAAAAGTGATTGACTCTGTCACTCAGTCTCTGTAGTCCTCACTTAGGTGACTAACTCTATGATAGTGTAAGCATGCCATTCCAGAGTTAGTCTAGCTTCTGGATCTTCTCATCCATTTCATCATCCAGTTAGAAACTATGTGTCCATATCTACCACAAGCTGTTCAATTTTCCCATGTGTTGTAATCCCAAACAAATGAGTTGCCGACTCTTCTTAGTTTATAAGTATTTTCTTGTTCTTTTGGTTTCCATGCTTGTTTTTTATTCTTCCTACATTCAAGAGATGTGTGCCCATGCATTTTGCAAGTAGAACAATATTTTACCATGTAGGATTCATTCTTTGGTTGTTTCACCTTAGATTTACATTCATGTGCTTTATGTCCATGCTTCTTACAGTTATAACTTTTACCTAGGAATGTAGAGGTGGATTTCGGAATACCTTTAGCTTTGCTCCTGCAAAAATTTGATGTGTGGCCTAGTTTTCCACAGTGATTGCATGACTTCTTCTTTGCTCTTGGATTTGTAGACATCTTTTTTATCATCTTGTTTTGATGATTCTCCTTGCTCGGTATACCCTAGACTGGTATTATTGTTGAGTCTTCTTTGTCCATTCAGAAACTCATCCATTCTTTTTGTACTTTCTTCAACTTTCTTGATCATATCATTGTGATGTTGCTGAATCCTTGCTCCATGCTTGAGTTTCTCATTTTCTTCTCTAAGTTCATCAATAGCTTCTATTTTTCTATTTAGTTCTATGTTCACTTGGTTGGCCTCATGATTCATCATAAATATTTGATTGGTAATCTCTATGTGATGTTCAGTTAGTCTCTACACCTTATTTTCTCTCTCTTGTAGCTTCTCACTAATCTTCCTCCTGTCATCAATAGCTGATGTTCTCTCTTGTTCAACTGTTATAGCATTATTCATAACATAAATCAGTCTTACCATCTGTGTCTCTTGACTGATTTGTAGTACCTTTACTTATTTTTATAGATGTTGATTGATTTCTTTAAGACTTGTAATGCTTCCTTCAGATGTGTCAGATGTATTGTTATATGTAGATCCTGATGACTCAAACAAATCAGGTATCTCTTTTTCATGATAGTCAATTTCATTGTAACGAGATTCCATGACTTTTCTTTCATCCAATAGCTCTCTCATATTGATTCTTTCTTCTTTGTATTGCTCATAGAAGATCTGTATCTGTAACTTCTGATTCTCAATATTCTTGTCAAGCTTATACCTTTCCATTATATGATTGTTTCTCTCAAGTGATTTAAACTTTTGCAAATAAGAGATCTAGCTCTGATACCAATTGTTGGAATAATGGAATGGTGTGTAATGAGAGGGGAGGGGTGAATCAGTACCCTTAAATTTTTTTATCAATTAACATTTTAGTCCTTAGTAATCTTTCTTGCATTACCGACCATATTTCTTTTCTACCTGTTATGCCCTGCATCCCCGTCCCTACATTTTGTGTGCAAAATATTGGGTCCCCCTTTTTTTGCTTTTGTTTGCTTTTGCTTGCAGCTTTGCCTTGTCTTCCTTTCCCTTTTTTTTTCTTTCTCTGGGGTTTTTCTTCCCTGGTGTGGTGCTTTCTTCGTTCGGTTTTCATCTCTGGGACTCCGGTCCCAGAGGTTTTCCTTCATTGGAAACCGGATTCCAGACTCTGGGATTCTTCGCCGTGATGTTCCTAAGGATATCATCACAAGGAATCCCCGGGCCCAGAGTCTGGAGGTTTTGCTTGTCCAGAGATCGCCGGAAGAAGGAGGATTACCTTTTTACTGTGGGTATAAATAGAAATTATCTATCACTTTCACATTTACCGCGATTAAAACCTTCAAGCACTTAGAGCGAATTAGAGAGCGATTTCAAAGTGATTAACAGGGGATTTGCAGAGAGTTTATAGTAATCAGCGCTTAACATCTCCTGTCATTCTCAGGCAATTGCAAGTGCTTCGTGGTGGTAATTCTGACCGTTTGGCAACTCGAGCTATTGTAGAGCTCCCATAGTAATCTTTCTCTTTCCTCCCCCTTCTGCGTTCTCAGGTTGGTGTTTCCATTTTCTGCTCTCTGGTTTTCTTCGGTTTTGTTTTGTTTTTGTTTGTCTTGCTTTGTTTTATTTCTCTGTTTCATCTGGTTTGTTGTCTTCTGGTTTTTCTGCCCACTGGTGGGTCAGCTCTACCAAAGGGTTATCCGCCCTCTGTGCAGAGGTGGCCTATCTGTAAAGTGTGTAGATAGTTGTATATACATTTCTGCCATGTCTGGTTTTCCTGCGGGCGTCGTCTCGCGTTGTATATTTGCGTATATGTGTGTATAACTGTATATAACCCCTATGTATCTCCTCATTTCTATGTATATATCCCTTGGCTTAGTGTATATCCTTTCGAGTGGCTTGATTAGCTGGTCGAGTCACCTCTGTTTCTATTTTTCCACCTTCGAGCTCACTTCGGGGCAGAAAACCACCTGTTTGAAACTCGGCTCTCGGCCGGTTTCAAATAGGCAGTTTTCTCTGTCCTCCATGAAGTCTGTCAGAACCTCATTTATGTCCCATGTGCACAATCAATTCTAGCCAAGTGGCTTTCCCTTTTCGCGCGTTCAGACAGTTGGCTCCGCCATCATCGCCATCACTTGCATTTAATACCAACACATGTGGTGTCCACGTGGGATTGACAGCCTACCTTTTCACACGTCCTCACTAATGGTCATTTCCCTGGGCCTCGAGTCTCTTACCACCATCCATCCTGTGTCTTTGCCAAGTGTGATAAAAACCCCCGGCCCTAGATGGGCAATGAAGATTAATTTTATGATATGTTTTGCTTTTCGGTTACCTTTGCATGATACTAACTTTTTAGGAAGGCAAACACCACGGTGGTAAAATTCTCTGGACCCTGGAATGATTACTTTGATAAACATGTTCTGAAAGTCGCTTTGCCTTGCAGGTTCCCAAAGTTTAGCTTCCAAACATGTCTGAGGCATCTACGTCATCTCCACCCGGAAGTCTGGAACTACCAACCGCAGCAGAGACTAGGGTAGCCGTAAAGTCCAAGATGGAGAAGGCCCTAAAAAAGCTGCCCCTCACCATGAAGTTTGTACAGGATAATGTCATTGTGGGCTCAAAGATTGAGTCCAAGGTCAAGCTAATAACTGACACCAACGTCGGAACATGGCCAAAAATGCAGGCCTTGGTGAAAATAATGCATATCCAGCGACAGGCTGGAGATCTACTAGCAATCAACATTGGGAACTCTAGAATCCTCCGGGCGGCTTGCTTCCCATGCTCCATGCAATCTTCGGAGCTTATCCTAACACTAGAAAACCACTACAACTCTTCTTTCTGGGCCATTATGCTCGCGACTACAGAACCTACAGGGTACCCCACTCCGTTGGTGTCCCTCGACCCAGTCACATTCCAGGCGAGCCTAGGAATCCCACAGTTTGAGAAGGCCCCTATGGTTACAAGGACTGATGCCTTGACCCAGTTCACGCAACTGGAAGATGCTTCCCGGGTGTACATGAATACTCATTGGCTCAAGGCCCCAAAGAGGGACCCAAAGAGAATGAAGATAGAGATTCCTCGCTCTGAATTCAAGGAGGGCATCCAAATGGGGATGATAGCATTAGCCCGGGCCTTTGGGTAGCCCTCTGCCCAAGATTTTTCCAAATGGATGTACTATTTCCTCCTCGGCATGTCCACCAAGGGAGGATACTTTGAATGGGCGATGATAATCTCCAACCACGTCAACTCCCAGTTCCAGCAGTTGAACCGGAAGAAGAAGTTCTATATGTCTTCTTATGTTTTTTGGGCCCTTGCGCAGCAGAGGCCCCATTCCCATGGCCTACTTACTGATGGCATACTTAGGGTTGGCTCGGGACAAAAGGCACCGTGGGACCATTTCCCACAGATTCAATGGGAGGCTAGCTTCCCCATTTTCTGCCAGGTAAACGACGCGTTCATTTACTACCATCTTCTTACACCCACCCGGGATGTCAGATACCGCCTGTCCACTGAGGTGATGAAGTTGGTCCATAGTCATGGACATTAATATATTCAATTCTAGTAGCATATGTACATTAGGGTCGTCGGGTTCTCCGGGAAACCCTACTTGTTGCCCACACATTATGGGGACAAGATTGTGCTGTTGGAATATTGCAGGCAAATCATGGAGGTGCATGCCTTCTTTACCCTTAAGAAGATCCCAAACATCCCATTCCCAATCACCTGCAGGAACTATACATGCAGTCTGGCCGCCATGAAGGAGGTAGAAAATGAGCTGAAAAGTTATAACCTACAAGAATTTTATCTAGCGCGAAAGAATTTTGATCTGCATGGCAGGATTACAACGGCAATGCCCCGGGCTTCAGAGCCCCATCGCATACACATGGAGGACTTCTGGGTAGACTGCCAGGATGATGTGGATGTGCGGAGCTGGCACTATATCAGAATGATGGCTGGCATGATGCATAAATTGAAACTCTGGAAGTTCTCGGTATATTTCTCTGACGCCGCCCCCACCATCTATCCCCAGTACAAGGAAAAGGGGATCGATAAAAAGGTCCTTCCACCAGTAAACTGGGACGCCCAGGAAGGGCCCACTATTGAAGACTTCACTCAAGATGTGGGCGAGCGAAGCCACGCCTATTTCAAGAAGGTGTGCCCCGGGAGTACCCGCCGAGCAGCCCAGTCGGCGCCAAAATTAACTCTGCCACCGGTACCAAAAATGACCCCAGGGGCTGGGACTTCTTCGTAGGGGGCAGATAAGGGAAAAATAATAGCTACAACCCCTTCTGCACAAGAATTCCCCATTACGGAACAAATAAAATAGTCGGTGGTGGCCTCCCAACAAATGAGGGAGCAATTGATAACGAAGTTGGCTACCCCACCACTTATGACCGGGCCACTTCATCCTCCTTCCTCCCCGTCATTAGTAGCCTTAATGGTCAAGGAGACGGGGGTGGATCCACTGGAAGCAGCGGCAATCAGAGATGCGGGACCCCCTCTGGTTACCCGGAGGAAGAGGAAGCACATCAAACAGACCAAAGAAGAGCCGGTACCAGAGGCATCCCTCCCCCAAGAAGTAGAGATCCTTTCTTCCAGTTCCCCAGAGCCAGAGAAAGAAACAGAGTCTGCAGAGGTCCCGGCCAGTCCCCCTCCAGAAGAAGAATTTGTTGTATTTGTGGCCGATGAGTTTGGGAATTTACACGGGGACGATACACAAGTAGAGGCAGGAGACCCAAGGATAGAAGAAGAGGCTATAGAACAAGAGGAAATTGAGCAAGACCCTGCACAAGGGCAGGAGCAGTAGGTAAAGGAAAAGGAGCCAAGACCAGAAATTATCTCCGGGGCTCAAGCAATGCAAGGTCCGGGAGTGGACCAACAAAAAGAAAGTGAACAAATGGCATCTGCTGGGGGAACTAGACCTCTGAGAATAATCGTAACCCCAGCCACCATGTTCTAAGGGCCACTCCTAGGAGCGATCTTCGGACAGGTGATCACAGTGGCCCAAAATCTAAATCTCGGCCTGATACCTCCCCTACTGCCAACAGAGGAAGAGGCCCTGGCAGAAGAAAAATAAGAAGAGTAGCTTGACAAAGAAATCCCCGAGGAAGCCTACCAGGTTCCAGACCCAGTGATAGACATATAAGATAAGGCTGAGGAGATGGAAATCGAAGAGAACGTCGCTACAGAAGAAGTTGAGGCAGGGAGAGGAATGGTTGAGGTCCACGTTGCTAAGGAGCAATAGCCATAGGAAACTGGGGAAGAATCAGAAGAACAAACTCTGGCAGGAAGGCCACCCTTACCACCTCAATGGCTGATAGAGAGCAGAAAAAGAAAAGCTCAGTCTGCTCTGGTGATTCCTCTCTCCCTGGCCGAAATGATGGCCCAAGTTCAGGCCCCGCCAAAGGCAAAGAAAGCCCAGACAGTTCACACTCTTCGAACTAGGTCGGGCGGAGAAACAGTTGCCATTGTGGCAACACCTCCCCCAGACACCGATGAAGCAACCACGGATCCCGCAAACTACAATGTTGCAGAGGTGTCCCTAGGCAAAAGGGGAAAGCAAGGTGAGGTAAATTTGCTAAAGGAGGCAACAAGGGCAGTGGAAGCTTGATATGAGAAAGAGGCCCAGAGGCTCAAGGCTGAGAAGGAAAAGAATGCAAACCTTATGGGGTTGCTTACTGAGCTGGCCCGACCCATCAATGTCGCTCCTCCGGAGACCTCCACCGCAGAAGATATACCTCAGAGCGACATAGAATCCCTGCGAGTGATGAAGAAGAAAGCTCAGGCAGTGGACAAGTGGGTCACCCTACAGATAGGAAACACCTGGCATTTCCTGGCATCCACCCTCCCTGATTTTTACACGGCCTGGCAAGTTATTCATCAGGAAAAAGTGCTTATTGAGTAGTGGGAGGGTGATGCCAAAAATTACCATGCATGGAAGGTGGAGCTTGAAGAGCTCCTTGCCTTGGGAGAAGATATAGTTTCTGAATCTGGAATTCTGGGTGAGGAATCATTTGATTTTGTGAGAACCCTGCACTCCAGACTTGACCTTACATTGGAGGTAACCAAGCAACTAGTAGGGTCCTTGAAAGAAAAGGTAAATGCTGTAAAATATTCTTCTAATTTATACAAGTCTTTTGTAATGAAGGCTTCTGGGGCTAATCCCCTTAGCACAGATACATGTACCCCCAAAGATTCAGTTTTGGGGGGTTTTGATGAAATAGTGAAGTCCCGGTATCAATCCTCGGAGGGGATAGATCAGGCTTAGATGGCGAAATTAACCAACATGATACTTAAGGGTCATGACACTGCGAGGATGGCAGATGAAGTTAAAGAAAATGTTTCAGACCTCAGGGAACAAGTTGAAGTGGCCAAGCACAGAAGGGCCAGCCTAAAGGAAGTAGATGAAGATGGCATTTCTTGCCTCCTCCAGGCTTTCAACAACAATAAGAAACCTTGAGCTTTCTCCGAGGGCCGGGGAGAACTTGAGTGTTGAGTATTCTTTATTCTTTTGGGGACGTAAGTTTCTGGATCCCAGAGTCCCGGATCCAAAATTTAGTATTCTTTCAAAGTGATACGTGTCCCGGTCCCTGAGGCCGACCGGTCACTTTTAGAAGTGGTTAATAAAGGCTGTCAGAAGGTAGTTGGCCACATCAAGGGGCATCAGCTTGGCAGTTGGTTTTCTGACAGGGTGGTTTTTGCGAGGCGCCACTCAGAGGTACACTTGGCACATTGGAGACATGGCACCGCATTTCCCATTTATGAGGCATGCAGCCTCGGTTCCCAGGGGGCCCTACTTCCTTTCTTCTCCTTTCTGGCCCTCTTCTCGAGGCTTATTATTCTGCTGTATATTCTTGTCTTATTCTTCTGACATGGTAGACCTATTTCATCTCCAGGTCTTTTGTAGGGTGGCGCAGGAAGTACTGGCCCCCGGATATTATATTTTATTGAAACTTGATGTAAATAGGGTTAGGGTTAGAAGGAAGTTGTATAAATAGGCAGACTGACCCATTTCTAAGGGTCAGAAAAATTGATGATTTTGTTGTCCATGATAATAGCAAAGGGTCATTTTGTTGTAGTGCTTAATGCTCCATTATTCTGTTCTCAATATTTAGATGCTCCCCTGGAGCCACCGTTGTATCACGCACCAGTGCTTGCTCGAAAGGACATTAATAAAGAAGGAAGAATTCTCGACAATGATGTTGTTGGCATTCCTGCTTCTGAGTTAATGGTATTTCATGTTTTAATGTTCAATATGTCTTCTACTCTGATATGTTAAAGTAGATTAATGACCTCTTTTCCTCGCTACCGATGGAGTTCTAACTGATGGTTATGTATTTTTTCGGTATTTAGTGTAGTCTATCAGAGTATTATTGATGTTTTGGATGTTCAAAAATGACTGTAGTTAGATGAAATGTTTCTAACCCTACAGGATCTTTTTCACTTTATTTGCTAAGTGTAGAATGCCAGGGGAAACCTTACTTTATTGAATCTCTAGAAATGATGAGTTGAAGAAACCAGCTATCCCCCTCAAAAATAGTCACTTCTCCCAACCGAGCCCTGCATCATCATGACCCAACACCTAGGTGCTTGAAGGCCCGGGAAATTCGTTTCACCCGGATAACCTTTGCAAGTGGAGTTGGCCGGTATCCCCGGAACCCGGTGACAACTTATGACTGTTGGCGGACCCGGTCAGCAAAACCCCGTCAACGCTACCTTATGCATGTAATATCAAAACATAAATTTAATTTGCATGTAATCATTCATAGAAACATTCATGAAACTTTTTTGACATATGAAACCAGAATTGGTAATGCATAAAACCCCTATTAGAAGGTAAAAAATATGGTGGTGATGAAACCCACAAATCTTCACTATCTGTAAAATAAAAGGTGTTGATTAAGGCTACAAGTTTGATCACTTCTGATGATCTTACCCTGTTAGGAGTAACATTTTTAGACTGGTTAAGGTCTACTCTGTTAAGAGATTTTAACAATAATGTTAAGTGTGCACCCGGTTAAGAGATTTACAATAGGACTGTTAAATCCACTTTCTTAAACGATTTCTTCTATTTGCTACAATTATTAGAGAGTATTCAAAAATACTTGTTGACTTGATGGTATGCAATCTTAAGTTTCTGAATACAGATCCATTAAGTTCAAAATATATAATATCAACTTATTGTGATTGAATAATGCCTCTATTTTTCTCTACTCGGTAGCCTTGGATCTTGTTCTTCATAACTGAATTCCTCTTTTTCTATTTTTCTACATGAAACTCTTTGTCTGATCAATAGATGTCTTGTTCGGCTACAATCATCATGTTCTAATTGATTACTACATCTATGTATACAATTTATTGACCTAATTTTGGTTTCATGCTTTACAATAAAAACTCTATGATCAAAGCTTTACAACTTGACCTTGATCACCTAGTTTGCATGTTTACAATCAGTTAGACTGATTAAAATAATTACTTATGTTTTACTTTTTCCTCAAGAAATGGTTTTAAAGCCAAGAATAAAGATAATTATAAAACTTAAGTGCTTTATCTGACGTGTATCTCAGATCCACTTTTCTCGGGAATAAAACCATATCTCAGTAGACTAGTGCTCAGGTTTCTTTATAGTCTTTGCTTGGTGATGTCTGTGAAGACATTCTGCTTCTTGGGTTACTCTGTAGACTGTCTGTCAGTTTACTCTGTGAATTGCTCTTTCGGGTTACACTATAAACTGTGTTGTCAGTGTTCACTATGTAAATTGTCTGTCGGTGATCATTGCACTTAACTGTTTTGGTGACCATTGCATTTGTCTATATGCTGACACTCGGTGATCATGTTACCGATTGTCCAAAATTTGTTTCCTTGTATACTAATGAAAAATTATTATCATCAGGCTGGCTCTCACTTTCAACAAGTGCCACATAGTGTCGTGTACTTGCCATAATTAGTTATAATTATAATTATATTTATAAATTTAATTCTAATTTTGTTATAAATATTAAGTATATTTTAATTAATAGTTATTTAATAAAAATAAAATTATTATAGATTAAAAATTAAATAAGAATCTTTGTATAAAATCTTAAAAATAATATTTAATAAGTTATGTTTGTATATATTATAGTTTCATTTGTATAGTTATAATTGTAAAAATTTAAAATATAGATATAAATTTTAAAGGTAAGGTGGAATTTAAATAATAAATAAAGGGTTAGTAAATATTTTAAAATATATAATAGTTACATATTATAATATTGTTTTGTAATTGAATTTTGTAAATATAAAATATAATAATAACATAATATACCAAAAAACAAATTTGCTCATTATGAGGAAGCCTCAAAAAAAGGGGTCCTATAAGACTTATGATTGGTTGATTGGTGCAAAACTAATTCACTAATTGTGCAAAGTGAATGCAATAGTATATTTCCTACAACAAGTACAATAATATCTATATATTATTGTTGTTGAAAATAATCGAGCACTCAGTGATAAAGGATAACTTTCTCATCATTTTCCTACATAATTCTGACTGCACTGGTCTGCATGTTAGGGTTGTACAAGATAAAAAGTAAGAAAGAGATTGATAGGAATACTACATCACTAAAATAACCAATTAAGTAGTCCTAAGGAACTAACATAAACAACAACCAGCTCGTGTAGGCTAAATATACATTACAAAAAAATTGAAACAAACCATAAGGTTGAATACACATAGCTAAAACAAACCAACTACAACAACCCAACTCATTAAACCAGATAAGTTTAATAAAAAGTACGCTTGGGAATTTGAAAATATTTGCACTTGCTTTGTACATTCGGTCTCTCAAGTTGGATCAGTTGCATAGATTAATAATCTAGACTCATGTTGCCTCTTGTTTATTACCTTTGAAATGAGAATCCATGATAGTTTCAAGTTGAAATTTAAAAATATTATGTAGTTTTTTGGAACATTTCATCTATCCTTCTTGAAGATGTAAAAACTAATATTTTATCTCATTTGAGTGTATGTTGTTTCTAGCTCCATCTTTATGGTCAATCTTTAGCCGTGAATATTAAAAACTAGTCCAAACATAATGCTTGAGTAAAACACTAGAGTATCTACTTCCTGATGCAAAAAGTGATCAAAAAATATTGCTTGACATCTACTTTCACAAATATGCAACAAAATACATTGTCTCGTAGAATCTACAATCATATTATTATGAAGACCCAAGCCAACAATTGTCTCCTTCCATCTTAAAGTATGGTAGAAAATATCAGGAAAATGATTAAATATGTGATTCCATTTCATTTTTCTCTAGGAAAGCTCCAAAATATATGTTTTAAGTTTTTAATATGATGATAAAATGGTCACATAGCTGGTTGCAATGACAAATATTTCATTTTATCTTCAACGAGTAGTTTTTGATGTAAATATTTTCAAGATAAAATTTGAGATTTTGCCTCAACCTTAGTTTTCTAGATTTGTGCACTCAAGCTAAATCATTTCCTTTTTATTAACTTGAAATTCCATTTTTTATTTAGTTGCAGGTCTAATTTTCAAAATTAGAAGAATCTACAAGTAGATTTTTTAAGAGGGAAAAAGAAAATAGATACTTATCCAACCACATCTAGTCCTTGGAGACACTATATTGTAAAGGAGTACACAACTTCATAAGGAGTTCCATAGGGACCAATGACTTGACAAAAACCAGAAACCCTATAACCTTGTTATTTAACTTGAAGAAATCCTTGGAATATTGCTAGCTAGACTAGCTAAAGGAGTTTAAGTCCTAAATATCATTGAAACATTTCACCACATTCTTAAGAAGATATATACCCTATTTGGAAAAATTGATAGCCAATGGTTTCCCATGGTATTGTATAAGCCTATTACATCAAATTCACTAGGGGCACATCAAGTAGTACAGGGCCCATATGTCCCCCCTCCTCTCATTGCTCCCCTCCTCTAGTGAAACATCCAAACATTATTGCATAGGTTGCCTCAGAGACCATTAGGGCCATTCACACTTTGTGCGACCATTTGGTTATACAAATTGCATCACTAACATAACCTCCTAGTGTTATTGATACATCCTACTTAGGTGCACATATGTGTGTTCCCCATACTTGCACTACATATCAAAATATATGCTTGGGTACCCTTGAAGAGCTCGTTGAGGACACTATGGGTACAAAAGAGTATGAGGTTGGTGATATGAGAGGTGCGCTAGATTTGATGATAGGGACTGGAGAATACCATGGAGAGTCCTCGCATACTAGAGATAAGGAGGTGCAGTCATCATTCATTCCTCATGTTACGGTAAGACTTATTGTTTAATATTAAAGTGTATTTAATTTTAAATGAATATTTTTATTAGATAGCTTATTATGATTGCACACAAGTATATTTTTATACTTGGTCTATTTATTTTTAGTTGATGACAAAGGAGGAGATGAGAGAGGTGCAAGATGCTACACTATCAAGCATTTCGTTTGGCCTTGAGAGCTCTATGGTATATATATTTGTATTTGGTCATTTACTATTTTTATTAGTAGACATGATTTTCATTTAAATTATGAAAATTAGAACTCATATACTAATTAACATTTTCATCTTATTTTACTCTTGCAAGTGTCACCTACTTCCAAGGGGGTGCAATGCGAGGGGGGTGCAATGGCTCACACTAAGAAGGGAAAGGTAATTAAGAGTTTCAGAATGGTTGTGCATGTACTTATCATTGGAGTTTACTAATATTTATTTGCATGGTTTATTTTACAAGGATTGATGTTTGAGGAGGGCATGACATAGTTTAAAGAGCCCAACCTCTCAACTATTTCATTTGTCCTTGATATCCGCATGGTATGTATTTGTGTACTTAGTTGTTTACATTTTTTAACTCTATACATGCTTGTAATTTAGATTGTAATTATTTTAAATCTATATTAACTAACATTTTGATATTAATTTATTCTTGTAAGTAACACTAAGTGTGAGGGAGGTATAGTGGCAAGGATTTACATCCTTGTTGACTGTACTGACACTGCCAAAAGAAGACCCACCCACACAAGTACATTTTTATTTTATTTCACGAGCTTAGTAAATTTTTGTTCCTATAAGAGACAACTTTATATGATAATTTATTAATTATTCTTGTGAACATATATAGGTCGGCACTCCTAATCTCAATGACATCACCAAAAACATATTCTAGTCTTGACCGCTTTAGGAGACGTAGACTAAAGCTACATACAAGAATTCAATTTTAAATTTCAATTATAGTTCAATTTATAATTTAAATAACCTCAATTATGGTTTGAATTTTTGTGTAGGATCCTTCAAAGCCTAAGAGTGCCTCAAAGAGGTTTTATTTTTATGATCCATTAGTAACCTAGGATGACATAGACAGATTTAGTTCTCATATATATATTTTGTACATAATTTGAGATGACATATGCTATATTTTGTAAAACTTTGTTCTGTTTGGCATTTATGCCACATTTGTATATGGAAATACATACTTATTAAATAATTTCATATATAGAATATGATTTTTGATATAATTTCTTCCTTATGTGCACTAAATGTATTAATCATATTTATGGAATCATTACATGGTTTTTCTAATGTGAGGGTCATTGTTACTATGTTTCAATAATATTTTACGTGTTTGGATAATATTTATTCCATATGTGTTTCAATATTTGTTTCCATAATATTTTATGTTTTTAAATTTTTAATGATATGCATTCATCTCTATACATTAAAATCAATTAAAATTAACAAACAATGTGATCTATAATACATTTGGTAGTCAACATACGTAACATACAAAGTTAACATAATGAGACCCATTATTTAGTAGTTTGACAAATTAATTTTCCTCCTATTTATATCTTCATGATGTCAAAGTCACAACCTTTCTAGAGAGTCACAATCCTTCATCCTTTATTCCCTTTGAAAGAGTCACAACCTTTCATAGTTTCAAAATTTTGAGAGAGTCACAATCCTTCACAATGTTACCTTTGGAAGAGTTGTTTTTGTCGTGGGGTAAAACCATCAGTGTGAATGAATTAATTTGGGTGGGTTTACTCTTGGAATGGTCCTTTTTTCCCTCCCCACGCATTGAAACTCTTGGCGCCATACCCTACCATTGATGTCCCTTAAGTGCACAAAATTGTCAAACTTTGATGGATTGTTTCTCGCAATTTGTGGCACCTGCGGTAGATCTGTCTAAACCTATAGGTTTGTATGAGGATCTTCTACAATAACCTCTCTCATATTTGGAAGACTCAAAGTGGTTTTTGTAGGGCAGCAAATTGTTTGATGATGCAAAAAGTGTCAAATGCATTCAATGGAAAGTTGCAAGGAAGCCAAAAAAGAGTTTTTTTCATCATGGGTTCAAACCGTCAGTGCGAATGCATCTATTTCTAAGGATTTAACCTAGGCATAGTCCCATTTTTCCTCCCCACGTATCAGAACTCTTGGTGCCATACCCTATTAGTGATGTCCCTTAAATGCCCTAAGTGAACAAAACTATCAAAATTTAACGGATCATTTCTCACAATCTGTGGCACCTACGATGGATCCATATGAATATATATGATCACATGAAGCCCATCTACAATAAAATATATCATTATGAAGAATCGAAGTGGTTTTCATAGGGCAGCAATTTTTCTGATGATGCAAAAAGTGCAAATACATTCAATGGAAGTTGCACTATAGACCAAATAGAGTTGTGTTTATCATGGGGTTGAACCATTAGAAAGAAAATTTCTGATTGGGGGGGGTTCACCCTAGGAATGGTCTCATTTTTCTTCCCCATGTGTTGAAAATTTTGGTGCCATACCCTACCGACGATGTTCCTTAAGTGCCCTAAGTGCATACAATTATCAAATATTGATGCTCCATTTCTTGCAATCTATGACACCTATGGTGGATTTTTCTAATCCTATAGAATTGTGTGAGGCCTCTCTAAAATAATCTCTACCATATTTTGAAGACTCGATGTGGTTTTTGTATGGAAACATTTTTTCTAATGAAGGAAAAAGTGTCAAATGCATTCAATGGAAAGTATCAAGGTAGCCCAAAAAGAGTTTTTTTCATTGTGGGTTCAAACTTCTGATTTGAATACATCTATTTCAGAGGTTTTACCCTAGGCATGGTCCCATTTTTCCTCCCCACCCATCGTAACTCTCAATGACATACCCTACTAGTGATGTCCCTTAAGTGTCCTAAGTGCACAAAACTGCCAAACTTTGACAGACCATTCATTACAATTAGTGGGACCTATGGTGGATCTGTCTGATCCTATAGGATCATGTGAGGCCCCTCTAAAATAACCTCTCTCATATTTTGAAGACACAAAGTTGTTTTTTTAGGGAAATAATTTTTTTGATGGCGTAAAAAGTGTCAAATACATTCAATAGAAAGTTGCAAGGTATCCCAAAAAGATTTGTATTCATCATGGGGTTGAACAATCAGAATGAACATATCTAGTTGGGTGGGTTTAACCTAGGAATGGTCTCTTTTTTCATCCCCAAAGGTCATAACTCTCAGCGCCATACCCTACCGACAATGTCTCTTAAGTGCCATAAGTGCACACAACTGTCAAACTTTGACGAACCATTTCTTGCAATCTGTGGCACCTACAATAGATCTGTCTAATCCTATAGGATAAAGTGAGGCCACCCTACAATATCTCTCCCATATTTTGAAGACTCAAAGTGGTTTTCATAGTGTAAAATTTTTTCTAATGATGCAAAACATGTCAAATGCATTCAATGGAAAGTTGCAAGGTATCCCACAAAGAGTTTTGTTCATTGTGGGGTTGAACCATCAACATAAATACATCATATTGGGAGGGTTTAACCTAGGAATGGTCCCTTTTTTCCTCCTCCCTTTCTGGAAATCTTGGCACCATACCCTACTAGCGATGTCCCTTAAGTTCCCTTATGAACCTAAGCAATTTCTAGAACCTAGGACAAACGTAATGAACATAGGAAAATCATAATCGACCTAAGACAATCATAATGGATCTAGGGAAAAACTAATGAACCTAGGATAACCTATTGAACCTAGTACAACCTAATTAACCTAGGAAAACCTAGGTTAGGATTTTACAAATCATCATTTTGGTCCCAAATGATGTAGATCAACTAATCCATCTTCCTCATATAGTGTAACAATTATGTCATCCTTCGCTCATCAAGTGAAGTAATCATGAATATATTTATAGTACAATGTACAATTAAATTTGATTTAAATTTTTGTGCTTAATTACCATATTACAAGAGATTAATAAATAAATTAGGACACATTATAAGAGCCTCGTCAACACATTAGGGATAAATCCTATTAGAGATTGTTGTTTTGTTATTTCACATTAGAAATAGAAATGTACTACACCATCTACAAATACATGAATTCTATTAAAAAATATTAGATTCTAATATCCTCATGTACAAATACATCATATATCATCAATACAACCACATCATGTATAAATACATCAATGTTATCAAAACATCCTAGATACTCATGTCTTCGTGTACAAATACATTATATATCAACAATACAACCACATCATGTATAAATACACCAATGCCATCCAAAAATTATAGATACATAACTAATACATTTGGTTCAAATATTTGTGCTCCATAATATATAGCTCCAACCACTAGTACTCTCAAAGACACCTACATTAAAATAGTGTACAAAATATCAGTATTAGTGAAATAATACAAACTAAATGTATAAATGAAAAATGAAAGTAAGATAAACTCCAAAGCACAGTAGTGGAATTTCATACGTCCATTGTATTTTTAATCCATGCATTCCCAAGCCACGAGAAGACTAATTTTATTGACCAAAAATGTTAAAGTACCAAAATATAATGAATATAATAAACCAAAAAATATGATGAACCTAAGCATATTGAACCTTTCTATCATTAGGTATGATCGATTTAAGTGTGCCTTAATTTTGTATGACCATCATGTATTTGTAACCAACTACGTTTTTAATCTGTGAGAGGACTCATTTTATTGACCAAAAAAATAAAGAAGCAAAGTGTAGTTAATGTAATGAATCTAAGCATAATGAATGTAATAAATGTTACAGTCATTTGGTATGACCTAGTCAAGTGTGCCTGAAGGGTTATCTCTCTCCTTAAGGGTATCCAATATTTATTTATGATCAACATTAGTAATAGTCCAAAGTTATTTTGGGTTTGGTTTGCCTTCATGTTTCAACAACTTAACATTTTCTTCTATAGTTCAAGGTGCGATTACATGAGAATGGTTTTGTGCTTCTCATATTCTTCAAATGAAGGTATGCCATTCTTTCTAATCATGTATTTTCACATCCATGTTCCTACAACAACAATTGAACTTGTAGGATACATGAACCCACCATCATCTATCATCATTTGTGCTATCTTTTTCTTTCCCTATACACATCGTGCCAACCTGTAATCCAATTTATCATCATTCCTCTATGGTGCAACCAATGCAAAAACATGTCCTAGCTGTAGAATATCTAAAAGATGGTCGTACTCAACTAAAATTTCCATATCATTATTTCTCATAATTTTTCTAGCATACATCTCATTTTTTCATCTTTATCAATTGTACACAAATTTGGCATTCCTTGGTCAATGTCTTCTTGCTAAAAAAATCATCAAAAAGTATCGAAGCCCACAACCGAATGGTTCTTTTTGATCTCTTTCCTTTACAATTTCTCATAGTGTTCTCATAGATTTCAAGTAACCATTTAGATGTTCTTTAGGGTCTTGAATTTGAATTTTGTTCTTTTTCCACATAAGGCACTTTATTTCTCATGTAATTTGGAGATATATAATGTTCATTTGGTTTATCAACATTATTTTCTATGCCAATCCACTATAAATGATTCTTAATGCATTTTATATGTAATGAATTATATGTGGAGAGAGAGAGAGAGAGAGAGAGAGAGAGAGAGAGAGAGAGAGAGAGAGAGAGCACATGGTATTCACTAAAGGGG
>MU216963.1:0-21607 GCA_018584345.1 Thuja plicata | reverse complement strand
AGAGGGGGGAAATATATTGGGTAAATAGGGGGAGGGGGGATTTTTTAGGATGGGTATGGGGGTTTATATAGGAAAATGGGTGTGGGTTGTATTGGGTGGGTATTGGAGGGGGTGACACAAAAGGAGTTTGGGGCAATATTTTTAAAAAATAGGGGGATTCTTTAGTATGCCATGAATGTGTGTGCTATGATCTAGGCTCACTAAGTGAAGCCCCTATGAGCTTCACATGAAAATATAAATTCATTTTTGGAATGTATACATGCTACTCCTGTTCCATCTCAAATTGTGTTTAATCAAGATGATTTACCTCCTAAAGAAGTTCAAGATAGACATGACGCTCGTATGGTTGTTTTTATTATCAATAAGAGTACCATTTGTAGGATATTAGTTGAAAATGGATTCAGATTAAATGTTTTTTTTCTTGACATGTTGCATGCAATTAAATTTGATACTTTGACTACTAGGCCCTAATTTCATTCCTCTTCATGGCTTTGATATTGTTGCTAAGAAAACATTAGGTATCATCACATTACCTATAAAATTAGGTCTAGGTATTTCGGTCGTGCTCTTGGTTACATTCTATGCACATTGTTCCTTCAACTCTCCATTATAAATTAAATTTAATTGATGACAATATGATGTAAATTCTTGTTGGAGATGATAGATTGAATAGTGGTTTTCACACTGAATCAAACAATAAATTTGTGTCTCAAAAACAACAAACATATCCTGAACCTGAGGATGATACTTATTGTACTAGTGTCCTTGTGGATGATGATTGTGGATCCTTAGATTTCACACCAACTTATGTTGGAGAATACAAGTTTGGAACATTTGACTCTCACCAATCTAAATCTAACCAAGAATCCAACACAACAACTTTTCTTTCTATTGACGTTAGTAACAATTTTACTGCTGCTTCTAATCCTAATGAATCCGTAGAATCTATTAATCCTGATTGTTAAGACATCATGATTTATGAGGCTTCATTCTCTCTTTCTAATATGGATTTTCATTATGGTATAGGTTATCACTTATTATAAAAGAAAGGATTCAATGGGAATGGATGTGGAAAACATGAATAAGGAATTCAAGTTCCCTTTAGGAATTGAGGGCCATGGATATTCTTTTAGATTAGGGTTTAATGCTTATAAGTAGAAACACAATTTTTCTCTTAATTTCAATACAAATCAAGATATTATCCTTGATGTCCTTCTTGAGCTACATATACAACTTTATCACATACGGATCCTACTCAAACCAACCCTATTCAATCTCCATTTCCTTTTTCAATTATTCCTCCAATATAAATAGGTGAACCATCAAATATTCTAGATGATGATTGGGGAACCTTATACTTCACACCAACATTCTATACCAAAGACAAAAGTATTCATTTTGAGAATCAAACACCATCATCTAACGAATGTATGGATATTGATTGGGCCTCTTTAAATTTTTATCCAATTCCTCCTAAAAGAGACCCTTACCTTTTTGGTACAAAAACCTTCGTGATGGACATGCTATAGGCTATGGAAAACAAAGCATTAAAAATAATGAGAGATCTATATCACAGTTTGCAAAAGAAACTCTAGATTTCCAACTTTCCCATTTGTTCAATCAATTTATAAATCCCTCTCCTGATTTCTCATCACAACAAGAGAATATTTTGAGTGACCTTCTTAAAACTAACTTAATTACTCTTCCTTTGAAAAAAAATAATATCAAATTCAAACAAGACAATTCTTTCATTTGTATATTTCATTGATTGTGGTATGAATCAAATGGCATCTAACAATGAATGGTACCTTTGTCATGATGATCCTAAATAACATTGATGTTCCTATGATATTGTTCATCACTATGTGACATTGCTAGCCTATCTTTTATGGGCTCATTGTCCTTTATGGTGGTGCAATTTTAAGGTGTAATCATACTTTGTGAGAAATATAATAGTCATTATTCCTTGTCTCCTCACTTGGAGGGAAAGGGAACTATTTCACTCTGCTATTTATCTCAAGGACCCATTGTTTTGTCTTTTCTGGCATGTTTCTTTTATAAGATGACATCCTTTCTTTCATGCATTTGTGGTTTTACATAATAATCTTCTCTTTTTTAGGGGATTTACATCTCGAGTTGAACATTATGCTTTCTTGATAATACATGTCTATTATAAATAAATTTTCACTTAGGGGGTATAATCTGTTGTCCTTTTTCAAGTATCTCCTTTACTAGAAATAGGGAAGGTGTGAATTCTTGATCGTTCTTCCTCATTTTTCTCTTCCTTAAAAAAAATATAATACCCTTTTGCAGACTTGCTTCTTTTATGATGTGATGTCCTCTCTTGCATGTGTTTTTTGTTTTACATAAGGATCTTCTCTTTTTAGGAGATTAACATCCTGAGTTATAAGTTTATGCTTTCTTGAAAGTGCATGTCTATCAAAAAGATCTATCACATAAGGTATATAATGGGTTATATTTTCCCTTGTTCCTATTCTTTTGGGAAAGGTATAATTATTTTATCCCTCTCTTTTATTTAAGGTTCCACTTTTTCCTCGGTATAGTGAAATTTGTTTATTATGTGATATTTCTTTTCATATAAGGATTTGTTGCTTTGATAATGAATCTCTCTTACATACAAGGCGTAGATTTTACATGATAGCCTCTACCTTATTTGCAAAACTATGTTCATTTTAGAAAAACACCCTTAATAAATTTATTCAAAAGTGTGTTATCCTTCATCAAGAATCCTCTTTTCACCTAGCAATAGGGGGCTTAAAAAAAGGTGCATTCTTGTTATCCTCCTCTCTTTATCTCGAAGATATTGTCTTTGTTTAAGAATTACTCTTGAAGGTAGATGTGTTGAATAAAATATCTCTACCTTTCAAGGGTCTCTTCCCACTTGCAAATATCCTATCATGGTGTCAGTCTTATTCAACAAACATTTTTAAGTTACCCCTATGTGTAAAACATTTTTTAGTCGCCCCTACGCACAAAACATCTTTAAGTCGGCCGTGAGTGCAAAATTTATCAAGGTGGAATTGACTAGCACAATGAAATT
Organism: Thuja plicata; assembly: GCA_018584345.1. NCBI lineage: Eukaryota > Viridiplantae > Streptophyta > Pinopsida > Cupressales > Cupressaceae > Thuja > Thuja plicata. Next base: position 18,546 of record MU216963.1, on the reverse strand, counting down.
TTCTAGACCATCAATTCTCCTTTTCTCTTTCTTTGGGATGAGTGGAACTAGCATTAAAAAAATATCTATCCTTCTCTTCTCCTCTTCTCCTTCTCCCATGGATCACCTACCATAACACAATTTTCTAGCTTGTCTGATTCGTTGTCTCTCTCTTTTCCCTCCTTGCTCTTATAACTACGCTAGTGGGTTAGATCATGTAGTATTATTGTATCTTTGATGTGTTCTCTTTCTCTTTTCAAGTGACCAATTTTTATCTTGTAATAGCTTTCTAAGCATAATGCTAGTGGTTAAGACAGTTTCTTTAGTGAGGTATCTTCAACTAGTTGACTTAGAATCTTAGTAAGCTCTAGGATTTTGTTGTTATTTTGTGTATCCTTGCATATGGATGTATGAGTTAAGATCCTTGGTTAGGGGATTGTGTCCTTGAACTTAGTGATGTATTATACTCTCTCTCTCTCTGGGGATTGTGTCCTTGAACTTAGTGATGTATTATACTCTCTCTCTCTCTAGGGATTGTGTCCTTGAACTTAGTAATGTATTACTCTCTCTCTCTCTCTCTCTCTCTCTCTCTCTCTCTCTCTACTACTTTTCTGTGAGCATGTGGTGGATTCATACTCTCACTAAAGTGGAGGATAAATGTATCATATTATAAAGTAAGCACCCTTATTAGGTGCTCAATTTTAACCCAATTTTAGTATGTATGGTTCCCACATTGATTGCACATTCTTCTAGCACTTATCATACCTCCAAATTTATATTATTTGTTCAAAACTCAAGGTTGGTTCTTGCTTTTAGACATGATTTTCCTTTTCCTCAGATCAAATAATTTGTTTCGTCACCTAGGAAATTATCCATTTATTTTTTTATTTCTGGATCTATACTAACATCTTGGCTACTTGCATCTTTTCCTCTCTCTTTTTCACACTTTCCTTGATATTCCCTAGGTTTTTATGCAAGTTCTACCTGGGACAAGTTGACTTCTCAAATTGTCCCTGGGGTACAAGTTGAGATCTTGACTTGTTCCCAGTGTACAAGTTGAATCTGGACTTGTTCCTGGGATTTAGAAACCACATCTAGCCCAGGGCCCAATGCCAGGATCTTTCTCCAAGGGTTAGATGTATGATAGACTTGGACTCATTTTGGGATCCAAAATTAGTATAAAAGGACCTCTTATCCCCTCATTTGGCACCCATTATAATCCCTTATTATTATCCATCAATCAAGTATGAGTTATTGATCAAGATTCCAAGAAAAATTGGAGTTCAAGATCTCTTCTTCAATCAAGCATCTAATTCTTCAATCCTTCATGATCATCAAGAATTGTGGAAAAATACAACATCTATCATTCAAGGTGGTGGAACCCAAATTTACAATCAAATTTGAATGGCTAAACAATTTAGGGAAGTATTTTCTGCAATTATTATCTTGGTTTATGCTTGTATTTCCTCCTTCCATTCATAGTTTATTATTGCAATTGTTTTGTCCTGTGCATTTATCCTTTTTAATTTCATGCATTTTCCTATTAAATCTTCTATATTTTATATTTTCCATGGATTACATATATTTGAATTCATAAATATAGTCATTGGCCCTTTTTCGTGGTCTATTAGTTATTTTAATATCTTTTTACGACCGTGGCAAGGAATATTCTCTTTTATTTGGCACTTTTGAAAAGGTATCGGTTGCGTGATCTAAGAATGGAAACAAATATTCTCATAAGTCTTGGAGATTACCCATGGGCCATCGATCATGTTCTAATATTTCTTTGATCCAACGATCCACAAGAAATAACAAAGCAAACCTTCAAGTTTACAAAATCCTCCCAGGATAAATTGTGACCATTGATTTTGATCAAATCCTATGGCTGTCGCATTATCTCCAGATCAAAATGGAATATTCCATATTGTTCAACAACTGGGTGATAACCTTTGGTCTCATAGCCTCAGAGACAAATAGAATATGCTTTTATCTTATAGAGAATTAACAATGACCATTGATCTTATTCAAAGCCAAATTCAATCTACGACGGTTGCTTGATCTCGAAGTAAACCATGAGTTATTGGAATTATACTAAGACTAGTTGACTGAAGAATTTTATGAACCTGAGGTTGAGATGCAGTTAAAGCTAAAGTCTAGGTTTAAAGTAAAAGGTGGAAAGGTTAAAATTGATTGAACAGTTGACGTAATAACTTAATCAAAAGATGCTCGAGCTCTAAAACATAATTAAGTCATGCTGATGAGTGTCTTGAAGTGACATGGGCCCTATTTGCATAAAGATGGATGAAGATTAAAGTACTGACAGATCTAATGGTTGACATAATGGCTTAAATTAAAGATACGCAAGATCTAACATATAATCTATTACGCCTGAGTGACACGTATTTTGGGACCCACAGATTCTGAGCAGTGAAGAAAGAGATCATTGGTTAAACTGAGATGAGAATCAATGGTTGACGTAATGACTTAATAAAAAGGTGCAGAAGATCTAACATATAAGCCATTATTCCTGATCACCATGTGTTTGGGTTCCACAAATGTTCTAAACAAAGATAAAGTAGAGGAAAATGAGGATATACGTGGCACTATATGATTGATTGGAAAAAGTTGGCAGGGATATACATCGGCTTATATGTCATATTTTCTAAAAGCTTAACTATTAGATAGGATCTATAGTGGGCGTAATGACTTAAAGTTAAGATGTGAGATATTTACCCATTAAGCCATTACGCAATCTTTGATGACACGTAACTGATTGAATGTTTGATAATGTTAAGTTGGAGATGATGCAAGACATTAAATAAGTTAATGGTTTGTATTGTCATTGATGTCAACTTAATATCATCTGTATGGTCATATAAATAATTCCAAAGACTTCAGAGAATCAATGGAATAGAGGTTATGCTTTCAGCAATGCATAAAAGTCATGTATTCACTAAGTGACAGACTACACCGGCGGAGTGCACACCATTGGTAAAGACAGAGATAAAGTCATAGTGATGCCCGATGAGCAGAAGACAGTATTGCCCGATGAAGCAGAATCAAAGGATGCCCAAAGAAATGAAAATAGTGTTTCCCAATGAGAAAGATCCAATGATACCCAATGGGCAGAGATTTCAAAGATAACTGAAGCTGCGCCGATGGAACTAGCAGTTGTCACCGGTGATAGACTACGGAATTGACCGACAGAATAGAAAGATCAGAAAATGACAAAATATCTAACTGGAAGAGCTTAAATATAGAATTATCTGGTTGTTTTATTTTTTTTATTCAACAACAGTTAAGCAATTGATTTGTAAATTTGGCAAGAAGATAACTACGAGATAAAATAGGAGTTAAAGCCGTAAATCAAATTGGCTGGATTGTTTTTCACATCAAGAATCAAGAATCAAGAATCAGAATATCATGTCTATATAAGAGACAAGCATAATTCATTTCCACATGCACTCAGATATGGGGGAGTAAATTGAAAGAGGATGCTGAAGAGAAACTGATGAGGATAAACTTCATATAGTCCTGATCAATCAAGCTAAGGGAGAGCTAAATAATTCTGCAGACACTGATGGATAGCAAAGAACAACATCACAGAGAAGAAAGTGTGAAGCAGAAAGGAATTAACTTGATACATTGATCAAAGAGGTAATATATGTAAATAGATCTGAATATCTACAATTCAAAGTTGCATTAGAAACAGGTCATTGTGTTTCATTTTAACCATTGAAGCATTAAGTCTTTAACAGAGCAAGACTTAACAGTCTTTTATAATTTAGGTATATCCTAATAGATTACCAAAAAGGTTGACTCATGATAGTAGCATCGGTCTTACCTAAAGCCTATTGACAGTCTAAGAAGGAGGCTGATTCAAGGATGGTAGTGAGATTAGCATAAAGCCTATTGACAGTCATGAGACTAATTCAAGGATGGTAGCGTAGATGTCAGATACTTAGTGACAACCTATGTATAAAAATCCTCTAACAAGGTCGCACTTAATAGTGTGTTTATAACCTTTAACAGGGTTGGCTCCTAACAAGGCTCACTTTAGAAGAGTGAAAATTTGGGGTACCAATCCTAGTGGTTTTTCCCTTAACAGGATTTCCACATTAAAATCCTTGTGTTATGTGTGTATGGTTTATTAATTTATTGTTTTAAATTTCACATATGCATTTATGGATTGAGTGATACACTCTGCATATTTATTGAGTATCGGTAAATAACTTTTGCTGCTTATCGGTAATCAAGGAGAATAAGGACAGAGAAGGTAAACTGACAGACAGTAAATTGTTTCAAGTATTTCATGGCATACATCTTGTAGGGACTTAATAATCTGAGGTGTATTAATTGGTGGATTGAAGTTTAAAGGATAAGTTTGAGGCCACTAATTCACCCCCTCCTCTCAATTATTACTAACAATCTTGACACATGTCCTAGGGCCGTAGATGTTCTGAGCAATGAAGTAGCAAGGATACAGCTAGCATTTTCTGATTTATCAATCAGGATGATAGGGACATATTTCATTTCAAAAGTTGGTTAAAGACCGAGCGTATTCAATGTTAATTAGCAGTCAGCGTAATTGCTTAAAGAAAAATGCATGAGATCTATCTATTAAGCCATTACGCATGAGTGACACATGTTCCAGCCCCATTGAAAGATTGAGCGATGAACTATGAAGATCTACAGTGAGGTTTAGGTCTTATCTATAATCGAAATTCACTAATGATGAAAAGATGCACAATTTTTATCTTCTATGAGGGCGCAATAGAAAAACACGTGTCCTAGGGCCCACAAAAGGTTTGAACTCAGATAGAAGATTGATCAAAAGTTAAAGTATGGAGAAGATCTATGGCTGGCATGATAACGCAATAAAAATTGGATGACCTTTACCCATTGCGACATTATGAGATCATGCCATGTGTCTCAGATAGATATAAAGGATCAAATGCCTGAGTGGCACTGATGACTGGGATTTTTCTTTTTCATTGCATTTTTAAATGTTATTATATTGTTATTTCATCGACTTAGGGTTTTGATTATCATTTTAATAGGTCAACATTATTTTCATGCAGGGTTTCAAAGGTGGTAAACACAAAATAATGTGACCTGGATAAAATGATGAAAGATCAAAGACATGTAGACATCCATTGATATACCATGCAGAAATTAAAGAGATATCAGAGATCTATAATAAATTATATATGAACTTTTTTATTATTGTTATCTCTTTGGTCGATAACTATTCTTAAAGGATGATAATTCATTCTTTAATTTTAATTGTGACTGTTCAATTGTTGATCATAGGGATTAGGTTTAGTAAATGAATCGGTACATTAATCTAAAGCTTGTTTGCATCCTTTGAAATTTGTATAAATGAGGATACCATGATCAATGCAAAGGGGAGGGGATTGATATATTTTTCATCATTATCAGTCAGTTTTAGATTTGATCACAACTGAACATGGGCTCTTATGTACTATTTTTCATAATCAATAAAAGATAAGTGTTTATGTCTCTCTTGGTTCAAGGTTTCAATCCTTTTTAATTATTCCTTTGCAATTATTGAAGGAATTTCAATTGCTATCTTAGAGTTGCTTTGGAGAAATATTGTTGTCTTATATCATTGTTTGAATATCAGGAAGTGTGTGAGAACTTAATTTTTTTCTAGATTCTTGTTCATCTGGTCTCCCAACCATATGAGTTAAATTCATTTGAACTAAAAAAGATATAATACAAACTTTAATCTTCTCTACACCTAAAGAATTCAGATAGTTGATGGTTGAGTATTGTCTTGCAGAGTTGTACATAGGATTGGATTTGGATTGACTCTATTGCGCAAGTTGATATAGGCACTAATCTAAAATATTATTGGAAATAGGCATTTGATTCATGATTTCATGTTGTTGATATATTATAGAATCCAATAATTTATATATACATTTTACAAAGCATTCCTTATAAATCTCACAAAGCATTCAGTTTTGCAGTTTTATTCTATATTGTTTTCAGTTTTACTCCTTTCAAGTGCCTTGCCATACTTGAGAAGGACAAATTGAAGTGTTCTTATCTGCTATAAAAATCCTTAAGACTTGAAGGATAAGTTTAAGGTATAGGCCTACTAGCCTTGGTTCTGCAAAGCCAGAATTGCAGAAGTCCAAGCCTTCCCCAAGGTTAAACTTGTTAGTTGGCCAAATCACTTGGGTTTCCCAGCATTGGATTGGCAACTCCATAGGAAATCCAATCTATTAATTTGAGCACCAACAGATTGGCGACTCTGCTGGGGATTTTTTGATAAGATAATTCTCAATTATACCTAGAAGCTCTGGTGATTGTTTGCTGAATATTGGATTGTTCAGTTTGCCCCATCCGAGTCACACAATAGATTGGCGATTCTACTAGGGAGTTTTTAGAATTTCATATTTTGCAGAGCAAAGAGCTTGTTTGTTTGACAGTGCACTCTACTGGAAGGAAGAATCTAGAAGACCAGCAAGCAGTATCTTCCTTCTAACAAGGTGGCAACTCTACCATTTTGATGCAAGTATATTCTAATAAAAAAATTTTTTTTTGTTAAAGTATTTATGTGGGTAGAAGATCCTTGCATCCAGATCAAATTGAACTAGATTTACGTGAAACTCTAAGAAGAGGTAAGAAAAAGGTTGTAGATATGATGAATACTAGATATAAAAGATTTCCTGATAGAGAGATTACTAGTTTCAATGATGGAAACTATTGTGATTTATAAGAACATAGAAACCCTTTTGGTTATGAAGATGATCAGAATCTAGCACAAGAAATTGAGGAGATAGAGGAATATGATGAAGAAGACAATTTCCTATATGCTACATTGAGTAAATTAACTGAATATGGGAAAATGAATCAAGAGTAGTGAACGATTTAAAGAGGTTACCTAATGAAGCCTTGGAGAAATTAGAGATGAAGAGAAGTGAGTTGGATGATGAACAAGGAACCAAGGAAAAGGATACACCAAAAGGTAATGGGCAACCAAAATAAATCCCTCCTCATAAGAAAAATGGGGAACTAGTTTTCAACAGTGATCACACAAACCCATTGTTTGAACCTAATAATAGAGGAAGATATGAGAGAAACAGTAATAACAATTGAATAAATGATTATTGGAGACAACCAAATAATGGAGAAAACTATGATCGAAGTAATCCAAGACAAAAAAAAATATGGGTAATGGTCATAGACATGGACATAATCACCAAGGCATGAATCATCAAAATCTCAGAGGTCAGAATGGAAACCAACATAACATGGGCCAGAGAAGAAGAGCTCCTATGGTGGTGGAAAGATATAGACAACTTGATTTTAGTGGGATAGTTGGATATCCAAATACAATATCAAATGATTTGATAAATGCTATTCCAAAATTTTTAGGGAATGGAGTGGAATCTTCTGAACACCATACCATAAACTTGAAGAACACTATTGAAGAATTACATGGGAACCATGAAGACATTTTTATGAAGTTGTTCATCCAATCATTAACTAAAGATGTTGTTGAATGGTATAGAGGATTGCCTAATGGATCCATTTCAAGCTGGTGTAGTTTTGTAAACTAATTTATTGAACAGTTTGGTTATCATAATGATACATCTTTTGCATCTCATGAGTTAACTAGTATTAAAAAAAAATTTAATTAATTAGTTGTAGAATTAAATAAAAGGTTTAATAAAGTTCTAAATAGAATACCAAGAGATATAAGAACTATTGATTCTTTTCTAATTGATTTCTATCTAACTGTATTTGATAGCAAAACACATTATGAAATTAGATCACAAGGACCTGCAACATTGCAGCAAGCTTTCAAAGTTGTTGCCACTATTGAGAACAATAGAAGGGCTACTGGAAGAATGGATAAAAGGAGTGATACCAAATTACACAATCCAAAAGTTCCTGAAAAGAATGATTTAAAAGATATTATGGATATGCTGAAAAACTTAAATGCAAAATAAGGGAGAAGTGACAGACCATCATTTCCTAAAAATGACAGGCCGCCATTTCTTAAAAATGAAAGATTTAGATTACAAGACATGCCATATAAGACTGAATGGAAAGATGGAAAACCTAAAAAATAGTCTTATACTAAAGAAACACCTGATCCATTGAGAAGAAACAATCATTTTATGGAAAACTATCCCTGGTGTGATGCTTGTAATCTACCACATTCTCCTGATGGGTGTGTTGTGGCCCAAAGATTGTAAGAAGAAGAAGATCAGAATGATGAGCAACAGGCCACAGTGAACAATGTTTCATCTAAACCAATGTTGGGAGGAGATAAATATAGTTCTTCAGAGGAGGAATATGTTTACCATGAAGATCTAAATAGAATAGATCAGTATGATAAAAAACAAGGAGAAATACCAGTTATCAGAAGATTAACAGATGAGGCGAAGGAAGCATATAGTATTGCAACACTTGAGGAAGCAAGGAATAACTCCAAAATGATGAATAGAATAGTAAATGTTGATCAAGGAAATCCTACTGGAGCATCTATCAAAACACCAAAGAAGAAGGTGAGTCAGCCTGACATTAAAAGAACCAAAGATGATGGTGCAACAGCAAGTCAATAGGTAGATCTTCATCAAGCACCTAAATTGACAAAGGAGAAACCAATGGTCGTTAAGTATATCCAAAGTAATAGTTCTTTCATATCTAATGCTTTATCTCAGGTAAAAATTTATATTCCTTTATTTGAAATGATGAAAGTACCTGAATATAAAGATGAAACTATAAAAGTATTGTCTAATGTAGGTAATGTTTTTAAAGAGGAATCTAATCAAAGAGAAGAAAATGAAGATTCTCCTGTGGTTTATTTAGGAACTACTATTTCTCAAAATGGAACACAAGTGGATCCTTTTTATCTCACTTTGATGGTTAACAATAAACTGCTTAAGAATTGTATGATAGATTCAGGAGCAGCAGTGAATATTATGCCTGCAAAATTCATAAAAGAACTTGGAATGAAGGTGGATACAACTTATGGAAGATGCTACACTATGGAAAATAGGTCTATACCTGTTGTTGGTATTATGAAGGATGTGGAATTTAAATTTCCTAATTGTCCTGAAATTTTGTATAAAACTTATATTACTGTTGTTGAAGTGCCTGCTAATTATGGAATGCTTTTATCTAGACAATGGTGTAATCTATTAGGTGGTCACATTCAATTATATTTTTCTTATGCTACTATTCCAGTGGATGGCAGGGAAGTAAGAATTTATAGGGAGCCAATATCTCCATACATTATTGATGAAGACATTGGGGTGGAAAAAATAAGTTTTTTCCATTCAGACATGGAGAACTTTCAGGTGAGTATTACTAAACCAACATTGAAAATTGATAGTCCCATTGAAGTGCATTTGAAAAAAAATCAAGATGAGCTTTGGAAAATTAATTTTGATGGAGCATGCAGTAAAGAAGGTAATGGTGATGTGGTCACTTTTATATCCCCATGTGGTAAGATCTTAAAGTTTTCTTTCTTACTTAATTTTGAATGCACTAATAATGTTTCAGAGTATGAAACATTAATTCTTGGTTTAAATGTTGCAAAATCATATGGTATTAGGATGCTTTCAGTTTATGGTGATTTTGATTTGATAGTTTCTCAAGTTAGAAATAGATTCATTACCAAAAATCTTAAGTTAAAACAGTACAGAAACTTGGTATGGGATTTAATTGAATCTTTTGATGAATTTTCAATTAAGTGGATAGAAAGATCAGAAAATTTCCTTATAGACTTATTGGATAATGTAGCCATCAAGCAGATTGATATCCCTTTTGATGAGATTGTGTAGATTGAGATAAAAAAAAAATAGGTCATCAATTCGTGATAATGTGCAGAATTAGCAAATATTTGAAGATGATAGAGACCTCCTCAAATTACTAATCAATGAAGACAAGTATGAAGATCAGTGCATAGAATGGAATGGTTATGTAGAAAACTAGGATGGAAAAGAAACCTTGTTTGGAAAAGAAGTTGTCCAGTTGAAGATAAACAAAATTCCCAGAGGCTTGGTTGCACTAGAAGGAGTATTTGATGATCAAGAAAATTTCAAAATGGGTAAGAATGGTAATAAATGTGAAGAAGTTGAAAAAATTAATTTGGGAAATGATCATACACCTAGAGAAGTATATATAGGCAAAAAGCTCACTCCCAAGATCAGAGCTAATTTGATAAATTTGTTAACAAAATATAGGAACATCTTTGCATGTTTATATGATGATCTTAAAGCCTACCGAGAGGATTTATTTCAGCATGAAATCCCTCTAAAGCTAGATGCAAAACCTTTCAAACAAAGACAACATCCTATAAATCCAATGCTATCTCCTAAGATGAGGGAAGATCTTGTCAAGATGAGGGATGCAGGAATAATTGTGCCTATAAGACATTCTACATGGATATCAAACTTGGTCCCAGTTAGAAAAAAGAATGGAGACATAAGGCTATGTTTTAATTTTAGAAACTTAAATATATCATCCTTAAACGATAATTATGCATTACCTAATATGGAAGCTCTTTTACAAAAATTTATTGGAAATGAATTATTTTCTATAATGGATGGATTCTCAAGGTACAACCAAGTGAAGTTCAAAGAATCAGAGAAATACAAAACAACCTTCACCACTCCTTGGGGAACTTATGTGTATGCAATAATTCATTTTGGATTAACTAATGCAGGAACAACCTTCCAAAGAGAAATGGATGTGGCTTTTGATGGTCTGATTGAACTCATTATGGTAGTATATCAATATGATTTAACTACTTATTCCAAAAAGGCAGATGATCATTGCAAACACTTGGAGCAGATTTTCAGAAGAGCTTTAGAATATGGGATATCTCTAAACCTTAAGAAGTGCCATTTTGGGGTTACTAAAGGGAAGCTTCTTGGTCACATTGTATAAAAGGATGGTGTAAGAAAATATCCTGAATGGATTGCAGCCATATATAAGATTCAAACTCCTAAAAATGTTAAAGGGATCCAATCTTTCTTTGGACAGATAAATTTTGTAAGAAGGTTTGTCCCTAACTTTGCAGAAATTATTAAACCCATTGCTAAGATGCTTAAGAAAGGTGCAGAAATTAAATGGTGTAATAAAGCCATAGAAGCATTTGCTAACATCAAGAAAGAAATCAAGGAAGCTCCAGTCCTTAAAACACCCAATTTTTCAAAGCCTTTTCAGTTATTTTCTTTAGCATCATATCATACTATTGTCACAGTTATGTTACAGAAAAATGATGAGGGCTATGAAAAACCAATAGCATTTTTTAGTAAAACTCTTCAAGCAGGAGAATTAAATAATGATATAAATGAGAAGCAGGCTTATGCTCTAGTTAAAGCAATGAAATATTTTAGGCCATACTTGGTAGGAGCTAAAGTGATAGCTTATGTGCCAAATGCAGCAATCAAAGATATATTTAAGCAGTCTGAAGTGATAGGTAGAAGATGCAGATGGATGAATCAAATCTAGGAATTTGACATGGAGATCCAAATAACGAAGTTGGTCAGAGGACAAGGTCTTGCTAAACTTATGGCTAAATTAAATCTAGAAGCAGTTCAAATAAATCAGGTGAACACTGATAAACTAATAGTAAGTATTAAAAATTGTCCTTGGTATACTGATATAGTATATTTCCTTAAGAACATGAAATGCAAAGAAGGTTTAAATAAAAATCAAAATATGACAATAAAGTTACAAGCATCTATATATGTTTTGATACAAGGTGATTTATATTGGAAGAATAGAGAAGGTGTTCTTTTATCCTGTCTAGATGTATACCAATCAAAATTAGTATTGAAATAATTACATGATGGAGTATGTGGTGGTCATTTTTTCAGTAAGAACTACTGCCATAAGATATTACATGCTAGGTATTATTGGCCATATGTTTTTAAGGATAGTTATACATATGTTAGAAAGTGTGAAGCTTGTCAGAAATTCTCAGGAAAATTAAAATATGATGGTGCATTACCCCTTAGATATTTTTCAACTGAAGAGGCTTTCCAAATGTGGGGAATTGATTTTATTGGTGAAATTATTGATGTTTCTTTAGGGATTTTTCTTGTATGAATCACAGTGCTTGAAATGACTACTTGAACACTATGCCTTCTAATACTGATTTAGATACAAGAAAAGCCTAATTGCTAAGGATTGGATAAAATCCTTCTTTGTTTTTGAGCTCCACATATACTCAGGCAGGTATTACCTCTTAATGATAACTGATTACATAGTATATATAAAAGTGGACACTGATTTTCTATTAGGAGCTTATTAAATCAACTTATGAAACACTCTACACATGATCAAGCATAACCAAATGCAAAACTTAACCATACAAACCATGATTGTAAATATAGCATAAACCAGTGATATAAGGATTTTCATCCTTCTTCCTTTTAAGGAGGGGCAACCTAGTGATCCACTCTTCAAGGGATTAACAAACTGAATAGTATCCTACTGATACAAATCCTTATGAGTTCAGCTCATTTGTTCTAAGAAACTAAATGTAATTGATTGATTTTTTTTTATATTGGATGAAGAAAAAAATGGAAACCAAAACCTAGACCAGTGCCTATCCCTTGGGCAAAGAGTCAATGAAAACATGAATTAGCAGAGATAAACCAATGGAGAAACTATAGAGTGTCTTACAAACTACATGTAGTTGAGATAGAGTGCCTTACAAATTATCCTCTCATATACATACTTATGCATCAAATCCTTATCATAATGCTTTACTCTTTGAAATTATCTATGAAACTTAGTCCTCTCCTTGAAAGGAACTCATAAATAATTAGACACACTACCTTATAGCCAGTGTATTTCAAATTCCTTACAGGTGAAACACACTAGAGCACAAACAGAATGAAAAGAGACAAGATAATATGAAAGAGGGAAAACTACACTATATTCCATTAATGAATTCTGCTTCAACATGTCCAGACAATAAGCTTTAAGAATATCAAAGATACATAGAAGTCCAACTTGCAATAAAATTTCCACAAGACCAACAGGGACTTGCTCTGAACCTCTGCAGGGAAAAAACCCAAAATACAATAGAGAAAGGAACCCTTACAATTGAGAAAAGAAAGAAAGATAAAGGAGAGAAGAAACCCTAGAAATCATGCCTGGTTAACACTTGTTCTCTTTCAAAATCTAATCTTCTCTCATTCTGTCTTTTCTCTATAAAAATCTGAACTCACTTTGCCTTTTCAAAATCTGCCTTTGCTCTGTCGGTGATTTCAAATCTGATTCTCTTGTTTTCAAAGTCTTCAAAAACTTATGTATGCTTGCAAACATCTGACTCCATTTATCTTTTCAAAGTCTGAACTTATCCTCTGCAAATCTCCTTTATTCTGCCACTGAAAATCCTTTTCCAATCTGATCATTCTTTTGCAAAATCTGATTTCATTTTTTGTTAAAAAACCTCTCAGAATGCTTCTTAGATAAGTTTTTGCAACAAAATATGCTTATATTTTGTCTCATTCATGCAAATCTGATCTTATCCAGCAACTATCTATTAAATATGAATTCATTTTTCCTTTTCAAAATCTGCCTGATTTGATTTTAATATCTGAGAAAATATGATTTTAACTGTTCAAAAACTCTTTCGAGAATGCATGTTTTCAAGTTTTTGCAATAAAAATGTTTGCACCATACTATGGAAAAGACAAGTATTGCCCTAATGCCTTCTTAATATTTTAAAATTTTATGCATTTTATACTCTTTCTCAAATCTGATTTAAATCCACTTTTAATACTTTGCATAGACAATGATATTTAAAATCAATTTATCATTTGAATCTTGTGCATTTTCTCTTTGAAATTCTCAATTTTCTGTATTTCTGCCCAGAATTCACTAGAAATTGACATGTGTTTCCTGTTGTTTTGCTACACTTAACTAGTCTTTAACTGCGCCTTAACCCTTGCTTCACTTTTTCTCCTTGTCTCCAAGTCTCACAATCTTTTCACTAACCATGGTCTGATTTAGAGACTTGGAGACTAGCTTTAGTCTCCTTGTCTTGCAATGAATTTGACTTAACATTAAATGTCAGGTGACCTGGAGACTAACCTCAGTCTCCAAGTCTCTAAATCTTTTTGACTAAACTGCTAACCTCCAATGACCTCGAGACTAACCACTAGCAGTTAGTCTCCTAGTCTCTAAATATCTGGCAGTTATCTTCAAACATCACGCGACCTCATGACCATGCTCAGTCTCCAAGTCTCTAGATCTTTTCACATTAACCACTAGCATCCGACGACCTCATGACTGACCACTAACAATTAGTCTCCAAGTCTCCAGATCCTGGCGGCTAACTGCTCTTTGTCTCCTGACTCTGCGACTAGCCGCCACATGTCCTCTTTGCCATGTCATCACTTTTCCACGTCATCACTTTTCTGCAAAGTTTGGTCTTCGACAATTTTGGGCACAAAAATCAAGGCACCAGCCTAGGCATGTGCATGGATAGCCTCCTCTTCAGCTTCACATTTTATATGTTTGTATTTTTCCTTATATGCATTTTGAAATGCTCTTGCAAGAAGAATGTGGGATTAAATTTCCATATGGGTTTAAAGCATTTTTGAATTTAGATTCAAAATAAGGAGCCCACCTATGCATTATATCCTCCAGCACCAAAGGGCCTTCCAAGAGCCTCTGGCCTCTTTACTTATTTCATATACTATGCCTTTTAGTATATAAATACTAAAAACTCCCTATGCACAGGCAATGTGGCATAATGCTCTTTGTATTTCCAAAAAAAAGGTTTTATCCTCTAGATAGTGCTACCCATAGGCGATTGTATCTTGAGAACCAGAAAGAGTGTAGAGAATCTCTCTAGTGAGAATATTGAGAATTAGATTTTTGACAACATATCCAAAGTTTAGCTCGATCCAATGGTTGAATTAAAAGTTATGCCCCCCGCAATATGACTATTTTTCTATCTTCTACAAATTCGTCTTTTAAAACTTTGTTTCCTTATTCAATGTGTGGCTTCTTCTTCTCAAATTTGTGCAACACTTTCTTCTAATTCTGAATTCCTCTCTTCAAAGCTCCCAATTTCCAACAAAATACTTTATCCCCAATTTCACACCAAGAATATAGAGGAGTTATGCAGCAGATTAGAAGTCTCAATTGCTGTTAGAAAATGCACAAACTCCAGTCCTCTTCCCATGTCAAAGTAAAAGAGATAAATTGACCTCCAAGCCCAAAAATACATACACTAGTGATGATAGATGCAATACCTAGCCAACTAACTTTCACCTCCCTTTATTTTTTGCAATATAAATAATTTCTTCTATATATGCTCAGTTCTAAAAGTTCATTTTGTCTTCAAGAACACACAGCTTTAGCAACGACTATGCTCATTCCACCCCTTTTCAAGTGAATAGTGTACATATTACAATGGAAGGAAACATAATCACATCCAAAGAGGGATCATCATATTGACACAACCAGCAGCTATGACCAGCTCTTTTATTTTCATGCTAAATAAATATGAATGTATAAACTTCAACTGACTACCAAGATTTTACCTGAGGAAAGTTCATGGTTTGGGAATTGTCATTCTTGAAACTCATTTATCATCTTCAAAAACCCAACATAAATTTCAGTGCAACTGGATTAAAAAACATTTGATTGGCAACCATAAGAAATCAATCTTTCATACCTCTGTAGGCTAATTTCATAAATAGCAACTGGCCTCTGGAACTGGCCTTAAAACTGACTAAAACAAGTAATCTGACCCTGACACTTGGTAGAAAGATTCATTCATCTACAATCAGTATGCACGCAAATGGGCTTCACTGGAATCAACATCAAGTAAAATATGCAACTGATCAAACCTTAGCAATTTCAGAATACTTGTGCAAGTGCAAATGTTGGAACACCATAAATCCCATTCAAATTGGCCATTGCAAAAATCACTAAATCATGCTCTGAAGCTTCACCATCAGGTCAGATAGTACATTTACTTGAAATAATAATTATGCCATGATCGATTCTTGAAAACAAAATTCAGACAAAAAGTTATCACTACCTTAAAATGACCATTTTGTTTAAAACTGTTTTGTTCAACATTGGCAATCTGCAAAAAACTGTGTTTGATTCTGATTTCAAAAACTAGACAAAAGAAACCCTTAGAGTCTAACCCTCTGATCATAAATTCATTTTCATACAAGGAACATAAATATTTAATTTACTTTCTCCAAGGATCAACTGATTAATGGGCATTAATCTGCAAAGTCAGCACTTAAAAGACTTTTCTAAACTTTAACATAGTAAAAATGCATAAACTGGATTTGGAAATAGCATGGAAAAATGATCAAGTGGATTGACCAAAGTCTGTAAACATTCAGAGAAGTTCACTTCCAGGTCTAAAATGCAGAACAAACTTCAATTATTCTTGACCTTGGACCAGGTGCAAACAAGGAAATCACAAAGTAGGTCACTTGAATCTAAATTCTGCACATTCAGTAAAACTTTAATAAATTGGAAATGGAAAGGCCCTGGCAAAGTGGATAACTGGATTGGAAGGAATCTAAGAATCTTCAAATAGGTATATTCTCATATTTTCAACATGGGGGAACATTCAATTATGCAGTGCATTTAACTGGATACATTTTGGAAGTCCTCAAAGTAGGCTATTTGGAAATCTGGGCATAACAGAGAAACATGATAGTTTTGCAGGACCAACTTTGGGGAAACTGGAAACCTTCCAAAAGGATTCAAAATGACTTAGGATTTAAAACATAAGCTCTCTATTATGCATGTAAAACATTCCTAAAGAAGTGACTTATGAAACCTAACAGGGTGCAAGATATTCAGAAGCAAACTAGGCCTGCGATAGCAAAATGACACTTAGCAAAAATGCAGATTTATGTAACCACCTCAAAATGACTACTCCCTAAACATACCAAAATTGAAATTTAGGAGTTGGAACCCACTTCATATGTCAAATGAAAGGCACTAAACCCTCTTCCCAAGTGGTATACCATGAGAATCATCAGGGTGTCTTTTACAAGCATTCAAACTAAGCCTTCTCACAAAGTTTAGCAGGGTAATCACTTTGCCTTATAGAAAACTTTCAATATGGTCACTCCAAATTTGTGCCAAATTTGGGAGTACCAACATTTTCTAGTGTAAAAAAAAAATGGATTGTTGTTGCAACAAATTACTTTACTAAATTTGTTGAATCCATACCATCTAGACAAGCTACAAGCAAGGTGGTTATAAATTTTTTAACAGAAAATATACTAACAAGATTTGGTGTTCCTTGCAAGATCACTTGTGATAATGGTATGTGTTTTAGATCCAAGGAATTCTCTGAATTTTGTAGTACTTATGGTATTAACTTGTCATATTTTTCCCCTTACCATCCTAAAGGAAATGGTCAGGCTGAATTGAGTAATAAAAACATACTGAAAATCATTAAGAGAATGTTAAGCAATAACGAAAGAGCATGGGACTCCAAATTACCTTTAGCTCTTTGGGAAGATAGGATAACAATTAATAAATCTACTGGATTTTCTCCTTATGAATTGGTTTATGGAAAACAAGCTAGATTACCATTGAACAATTTTCTCCCTATATATAAGTTTGTCAGAGAGGAACAACTAGAAGACATTGATTTCATGGAGGATAGGATGGATCAGCTTACAGAATTGGATGAAGTCAGAAGAATTGCACAAAGAGAGAATTTGAGGAAATAGTTGCAGATGAAACCTATACATGATAAGAGAACTAAGGACAAGAACTTTCAGAAAGGAGATTGGGTCACTAGTAAATTTGAGCTCAAATTTTGACGAAAACTGGTCAAAATTTCGATAGTAATTAGTCGAATGCACGACCAAACTTCGACCAAACCGTTCGTCGGTCTTTTTTTGTCAAAATTTTGACTTTTTTTTAGTATTCGCAATTTTGACTAACATAAAGGTTGCAATTTTGACTATTACTCTCGCTCTATATAGTGAAAAATTCCGACCAATATATGGTCGAAATTTTGACTAATATATGGTGGAAACTTCCGTCCAATATATGGTCGAAATTTTGACTAATCATTGGTGGAAAATTCCGACCAATATATTGTCGAACTTGCGACCAATATATGGTGGAAACTTCTGACCAATATATTGTCAGAATTGCGACCAATATATGGTGGAAACTTCCATCCAATATATGGTCAAAATTTCGACTAATAATTGGTGGAAAATCCCGACCAATATATGGTGGAAACTTCCGACCAATATATTGTCGGAATTGTGACCAATATATGGTGGAAACTTCCAGCCAATAAGTGGTCGAAATGTCGACCACCGGTTCCGGAGATTTTGACATGGATGCTTTGCTTTCCACCAAGGCATTGGTCGCAATTTCGACCAGTATTTCATGGAAACGAACCTTTGATTACGTCAAAATTGCGACCAACATTTTGGTAGAAAATAAAACTAGATTGGTCAAAAATTCGACCATTTTTCCATTTCTTAAAAAAAAAATTTTACCGATTGATTTTTTTTTAATTCTACTTGGATTCAACTGTGT
>MU216957.1:70750-97474 GCA_018584345.1 Thuja plicata | reverse complement strand
TTTATTATGAAGTCTTGTAAAGTTGTTTTGAGTAAGAGGGATTTGTGTAAAAGTATTCCTATTTTTGTAAGTTGTAAATCAACTATGTTATAGAGAGATATCTATGTGAATACAAAAGAGAGATTTTTATCTATGTTGTTTAAATAATATTGACGGTTAAATTATTTTTCTAATAGATTAAAGTTGATGAGATCAAGTTCAAAGAAAAGTATGACTTCAACTCCTTTAGTTAATTTAACTTGTTTTAAAGTATTATAAGTTCTTTAGTTTATGGTTAGATTCCTATAATTTTTAGGGCATGACACAAACCGATTGAGGACTCATCTTGGATTTCTCAATCTAAGTTAGATTCATTTCAGGTTGGACCTGTTACATGATTTGGAGAATCATTTCTATTAACCCCAGGTGTCTGATGCAGGAGCATCTTGGGTCATTGGCAATCCTGTTCAACCAAAAAGATGTTTGCTTTAGTTCTTTAGTTTGTTCTCTGTCGCTTGGGTTCTGTTTCTCAGGCATGTTTGTTTTTTGTTTCTCGGTCATGCTTTACCGACGGGTTTTGGTGGTGTCTTTACCGACAGGTTGCTGATTTTCGGTGTTCTTCTGCCCGAGATGCTTATTTTGGGAGTTGGATATTTGGCCGACTTCTTCATTTAATTTTCATTGCTGTGTTGATTTGGGATCTCTCATTGGGATCTGTGTGTACCTAAATTTGGGTCTCTCTTATGGATTTGAGAGCCAACTTCCTTTGTTGGACTCTTGTATATACTTGGTTCTTAGTTCTTAGTTCTTAGTTTAGTAATCAAGTTTTAATACAAGATAGAAGATTAACGTTTAAATTATCTGAAGGCAGGTCTGTGACCTCGCATGTATGAGAATAATTTTATAATTCATTGAATATCTGGCCAAAACCGGGAAGGCCTTACTGCCCGACATGTAATGAGTTTGATCAATTAATGATAAAATGATCACTGTATTTTCTTCTCTCACTGTGTTATTGTGTTTCCACATTGTTTCTGTAAGGTGGTTTCATAGTTGGGAGTGCCCTAGGCCCCATCTCCTTATCCTCCTTGCGTCAGAATCAATAACAACATTAATCTCTTCTATAGAAATATATTTCTCTAACATAGCGGCCTCACTAGAAGATAGTTTTTTTTAGGTTTTAGATTAATACATTTATCCAATGCCTCCTGATTCTCCATGCCATGTTCCAAAGAGAAAATATCACTATAAACTTTTAGAATGCCTCTTTGATTGCAACATGATCATTAGTACTCACAGAGTTGACATGAATTTATTCAAGCAATTTCCTCCTATTCTTAGCTCTGATAAGGTTGAATAAGTATTTGGACCCTTTGTCCCCTTCCTATAGCCAATTCATTCTTGCTCTAATATTTTTCCCTTGAGTCTTATATTTATGAAACTTCCTAAGTTGATGTTTGATAGCAACTAGTTCTTTCTCAAGCTTAGGATTAAAGCATTTTATCTGAAGTTCCTTTTCAATAGCATTCAATCTAGTTTGCAAAAAATATTCTTCCCTTTTTTTTATCCATGGCTTTCTTTTTACCAATAATCTGAAATAACTTCTTCCATGTATCTGTGAGGGAATCCCATTGCTCCCTGGGCCGAAGCTTATGCTTACAAAATTTAGAGAGGTAAGAGACCATCTTAATGGCATCACCAGTATCTGAGTCCTCAAGGAGGGAAACATTCAGTTTGAAGAGGCTACTTTTCATGGGTCCAGAGGTAGATGGTGAATCTAGGTCAAAGTGGATAAGAGAAGAAGTGGGTGAGTGATCAGATATGGAGGCAGGGTTTACAATTACTGGGGAGTGTCCTCCTTGAGGAGGAAATGAAAAGAACAAAGAATTACCATAAAATCTGTCCAATCTATAATAGACTCTCTGTTGACCACCCCGATTATTGCGCCAAGTAAACCATATATTAGAGTATACCTTTCTTTTCTGCTCAAGGGGATCCGCAAGTCCCGCAAGAATAAATTTCCTTTAAATTTTTGCCAAAAGAAAAACTCATTCCCTTTCCACTTATGTCTCAAACCTCCATGCTTATCCATGCTATGTTCTACCATATTAAAATCTCCAACAAATAACCAGTGAGCATTAGGAAGACCAAAGGTACACCAGTCCCACAAGCTAGTTCATTCTCTATAGTCATTAGAGGCATACACATTAGAAATACCAATTATCCTGCTCTTTACTTTAAGAGTGACCCAAAGATCTCTCTGGCAGGGAGATCTCCCATGATCAAGAATATTGTCAACCCATTTGGGGCCAATGAGAATAACAGTCCCTCCTTTCCCTTTTTCATGATTAGAGTGAAAGCCAATGGCATGGTCCCATAGGAATTCAAGCTTAGTATAGGCTTGGAACTCCACAACTTTGATCTCTTGAAGACAAACAATGTCTTTAACCTTAAAATTATTGCACCATCTCCTTACAACATATTTTCTATCCGATATTTCAAGTCCTCTCACATTCCAAATATGAACATTCATCATCATGAATTATTTAGGTGGGGTTTTTTTTTTATTCCTGTACAATCTATTGAAACATTCTAGCATCTCATTATTCTTAGCTTTACTGTTATAGATAGAGGATTCTTTTCCATAACCTTCCTTTCCTTCTTGGGATTAACAACTTCAGTGAATTGATATGCATTATCAACTGTCGTGATATCCTCAGGTGAGGATATATTCTTTACCACCAAGGGTTGTTTATCATCTTTCAATTTAGAAGATTTCTTCTTAATCATAACAAGGTCCATCTGTTGGGCATTCAATCTGGCGGGGCTAGTCACAGTATTAGAATCAGGGTGATCTACTGGTTTATCCCCGGCTAGGGAGGATGGGATGCTTCCATGGATGGGGGGTTGTCAGGGTTAGCATGGTGTACAATATAGTCTTCTTAAAATACGGGGTTCGACAAAGTGTTAAAATCTTTTTCTACAGACATGAGTGTCGAGCTGGCAGATGGACCATTTTGAGTGTCACCCTGAGGGCCACCATTCGAGACATGTTCTTTAGAAGAAATATCAACTTTTTTAGGGTTATCGACCAGTTTAGAACCATTTTTAATTCCACCTTTATTAAATTCTAATGAGACTTTAAAATTTGCAGACTGTGGTTATTTTAGAGACGGGAAATCTTGCCTATTGTGTCCATTAAGATTACAGTAGAAGCAAGCCCCGAGGTTTCCCAAGAGGGACAACTCCCACGAGAATATCTCTTATTCAATATTCAAAGAAATGACTTCTGGAAAATTAACTTTCGGAGTAAGAGCAATGAGGACCCTCACGTTTAGATGCGAAAGAGTAACTCCAGACTCTTCAACCTGTAGAATAGTCCATAATGGTTTAAGAATTTGAGAAATAAAAGGCCAAAACTCAGTCGAAAGATTTTTAATATAAATGAAGGTATATGATTCTACATGGTCTGTTGAATATATCACTCTAAAAAGTGTTTTAAGGTGATGAGCATGAAAGTGTAGACAAATAATACAATTATGGGAGAATAGATTCACTAGTATCATTGTCTCAAAAAGAAAGGATATATGATAGGTCAAAGTTAACTAAACCTATAGAGAGTATCTCACAACCATATTGCATGATAGAGACAACAACCAATCGAGAGCAATGTATGATACAAAGTGATGAAAACAATAAAAAAGGTGTGAAATAAGCCCCTAATCACATTGTTTGATGAATAAAAAAGGGGATTTTGAATAAAGCCATAAATTATGATTTACTAGTCTTTGTTGATTATATCACCATAAAAGGGCAATAGATTCATGAGAATGAAACCTTAGACCAATTGCATAATGATGCAAGAAAGATAGGAATGTTGGAGCACAATAGATTTAGTACCATTGTTTACAAATTGAAAGGAGAAATGACGGCTTGACTTTACTTGGAAGCATAGAGAATATCTCACAGGCATATCACATGATGGAGAGTGCACCCGTTTGAGAGTGACAAATGATGGAAATGATGAAAATCGTGAAAAAACATGGGAAATAGTCTCCTAGATAGACTCGAGTGCCTATTAAGCAGGATAAATGGTGAGCGAGGTCCATGCCGATGAAAGGTTTTGACTTGGTGGCGGGGACATGGAACAACATAGCTTTGAACTTTTAAGATTGAAAAATGATTTTAATACATTAGTAAAGGAGCAGTTCTTTTTCACATTAAAAAATATGCATGCTGTTAAAAATCAATATGAATAGGAACCTTTTTGTATTTTTTGTGGTGGTCGAAGTGAATGGTTATTTAGAAAATAGAGAACACGTGTCAGATGTTACCTTGAAATGACCACCTTTTGACCTTCACATATATATCAAATCCTCTCACATTTGTCGTAGCTACACAAAAGCCGAAAAAATAGCTTTGAGCTCTTAAGTTATATTCAAAAGAATCAAAAAATTGTCAAAATTGATATACTATTTACGAACTTAGAATATCTAAATTAGTTTAAGCAACTATTAGAAACCTCCAACAAAACACACCAAACTTATTTTTTCAAATTCGCCAAAACACAGTAATTATATCATAAAGAAAAACAGATACCGCGAGCTTAGCCGCGTCCTCAATAAAATATTGTGGTGCCCACTCGGGAGATCATCGCAAGTAGCTTCAATTTGGTTTATGGTTCTCTGATTTGGGCGAATGCTCTCTGATAGTTTGCTAGCTTTTATGGGCTGCACATTGCAACTGGTGGCCGCTCTCTCTTTGTGAAAGGTCCATCGATACGAACCCTCTGAAGCTTTCCTCATGTTTCCATTTAAAAGGTCTGAAATTTTTGAAACACTTGTGGGATTTGTCTCTAGGAGAGTCTTTCATTCACGACATTCTAGTAATCTAATTTTGACAGTAATCGGTCGCGTTCTTGAGGCTGAGCTACTTAAGTTTGCGGAATACTATAATATCAACCTGAAAACCGTTTTCTGTGATAAACTTAGACATAATTTTAAATAGTCAGGAAGAAATGGGCAGCCAAGGAGTTCCGAAAGAAGCAGAAGCAGAAGGAGATGGAATTTTGAAGATAGGAGACATGCAACTCCAAGGGAGGCTGATTTCTGATGCTTCGGAAGAGATTATGCTGCTGTGGGCAATTGGGCAACCCTGCACAGCTCGCCAGAACAATTTTGTTAAACAATCCTCCAACCACCTCAAACTGGATGCCTGTGGTCATAACCTCTGCATCCAGCAATCTCCATCCTCGATGGTGGGTATACAGTCTCCATATTAGTTTTACCTGCATATGAATGGAAATGAAGTGAATTAAATTAAATTCTGATATAAGTAAATGAAATTTAAAACACAGAACACGTCAGGTGTTACAGGAGGTGTTATGTGGGATAGTGGGGTTGTGTTGGGGAAATTCTTAGAGCATGCTGTTGATTGCAATTTGTTGAACTTGAGAGGGAAAAAGTGCGTGGAGCTCGGCTCAGGCTGCGGACTAGTTGGGTATGCAGTAATTAGTAAATCTATTTTCGACACTGTTTCTCTACATAAAAATAGGATGAGATGATTTTAACTCCTTAAAGACAATATTTCAATATCCTTAAAAGTAAAAAAAGAGTCTGCATAGGCTTTTAAGGTTTCTTTACCTGTCAAGATCTTTGTTTGATTGAGATTTAAGATTTTACCTACTGCGTTATGATTGCAAATATCTTGGTTCTTAGTGCACCATTGTACTATTTGGGGGCAGGACAAAAGGAAATATGTTCATTTTCTGTGTTTTTCCAGTTTTTGTGGGTACAGAGTTTGACTTGGGTTTAATGGGTTTTTCTGTAGTTGCATAGCAGCTCTTCTAGGTGGGAATGCCATTTTAACAGACATGCCTGACCGATTGAGGCTACTTGCAAAGAATCTTGAAGAAAATGTGAGGGAGTTGGATGCACGAGGTTCAGCCTCTGTGAGAGAGCTGACATGGGGGGAGGATTTGGATTCTGATCTATTGAATCCTCTTCCTGACTATGGTATGTTATTTTTTTTCTTTTCTGTTTATTTCAATTCTCTGTTTCCTTGTTTAGTGTTTTTAGTTTGGAATTAAAACATAATTTTGTTTTCCAATAGTTGAACTCAAACTCAAGAACTTCAGCTGTCTAGTAGTTTTAAAAACTGGTTCAATCTATACTCTTTTTCCTTTGCTTATGTTCTCTCTTTCTACGAGCCATATAAATTTTCAATAAACTCTTGGGGGCGGTCTTCTGCAGAGCCCTTCTTCATAATGCTTAACAGCAGTTTTTTGTATTGTGTAGAATCCAATTTGGTAGATAGTTTAATTAGATGGATGGTTCCCTGACTGATTTGTTTCAAGTAGACCCAAAGTGACAGAGACAGAGTGGGGTAAAGAGAGATATAATGTAACATCAAAGTACAAGACTAACAACCTACAGGATTATTTAATGAAGGATCATCCCAGAATCCACACACATCACACACTGAGAAAATCCTTGTTGTGAACATATGGAGAGCACCTAAGCTCAGAACTTTTGTTCATTTTTTTAATGGCAAACTACAAAGGCAGCAACTTCAAAATTATCCGTTACCAGGAACATCATGAAACCTACACACATATGGTGCTGGATAGGTCATGTTGTTAAGACATGGAAGTCACCTTGATCAGAGTTTCTGCTCAATGCCAATAGTTAGAAAAGTCTCTCCAAGGACAAGCAGAAGGTTTGTATCTCAATTCTGCTACTCCGCTAGCAAAGTATGGGGTTTATATTGCTTACTATGAACCCATCAGAACTCTGCAACATGGTATTGGGTTTATATTGCCTATTATGAACCCATCAGAACTCTGCAACATAGCCTATGTATAGTAACACAAGTCTGGAGGAAAAAATTATCGTTCTTGGTCACATCATTCCAGCAGGATCATGATGCTGTTCAAAGTAAATATAAATCAAAATGCAAGACAGTGGGTAATTGTTGCTTCTGGTCCAAGTATAAAGTTATACTTAGGGTCATTTGCCAGTGGCGATAAATCATAGCAATCTAAAAGATATTTTATTGTAGGATATGAGTAAAGCAAATGAAGATATTTTAAAATAGATCTTAGATATACTTAAAACAGGCGAAATATCGTAGTTTTATGTCAAATTTACTTTTGACTTATTAAGAGAATCCTGAAACGGAAGCTTGCTCATTTAAATTAAGCACAAGTACAACATCCAGTGTAATCATTTCAAGGCTAAGCCTTTTAGAACAATTATAACTTGTAGGTATGCATGTTTTATTGTGAGTGTTCTCAATCATTTGATAAATTGACGTTGGGAACCAAACACAAAACAATTACTACCAAAATGAACAAACTACTAGTGCTGTACAGATAGCCACAATAGCTACCGGGACAGGTAACTGACCACTAAAATATATTCAGTGTACAATTGTCTTGTAGGCTATTATGTAGCCCTTTTAGAGGTGTTATTAACCACGCGTCTCTGCTTATAGAGATTGGAATAAATACCAATGTAATTATAAGATCTCAGATAATTACATGAAATCTTTACCCATAAACAAACAACTTAAAGCTGCTTAAACATAACCTAGTTGCTTAACCAACTGGTACAGACTCATTATGCATTGAATACATCTCAGCTATTCCATTCATCAAGTATACAACAATAAAATGCATTTTATAATTTATAGAGGATAAAAAGGAGGTCATGACAACTCATCCACCTACTTTTTGAGAAAGAGAGAGGAGATGCAGATGACACCTGATTCCTCAAAAATAGAAAAGGAGATAAAGCATGAAATATCTAGAGATATTTACCTAAGAAATAAATAAGTATTCTACTTAAGTAAGCTTACGAAGGTGTAATAAATAATTTTTTATACCAACACCATCCTCAAGTACAACTCAAGTAGGTGAAATGAGTCTTGACAACCTAGAGCCTTATTAAGTACCGGTACCCATTACAAAGAAGAATATTTCCCCTCTCAAATAAAGGTAGAGATAGCCCCACCCAAAAATATAGAGGAAAGAAAGGAAGGACTGGGTGGTCCCCCAAGGAACAAGCTCTTGAACTGCTAGCAAAGCTTGAGGGTGAACATATCAAGGGTTGATGAAGAGTCCAAAAACAAGTGTTTCTACTCCTTTGGAAAGATGAATTGATGTGTAAAGTAGTCACAAACTGATGAATGTGCTTAGCTATTGGATGCTGAAGAAAGGACACTTGCATCAAACGACGTACCTTATTTTAGGAATTAAATGGCAAGAGGTCCATTCCATACTGAAAATCTTACTAGTCCAAAATTGGATATGAAGTGACATGTAATTGTTTGGTAGTGGTTTAATGATCTTTGAATCTAGTGGTTGAATCATCCTAAATACGCTTTGTGAGAATTTGACCATCAAAGAGGAACCAATAAATGAAGATAAATCATAAAAAATATGAATAGCCACCACCATCATTTATCCACTAAAAGAGGAGGATCAAGACGGCAAGGTGGACTACATAGAGGATCAATTGGTGAAGAAGTTCCATAAAGACCCATATGGGAGATACCATCAAAGAGGAACACAATGCCCAGCAAGCAATAATGGCAGTCATCAGTATGAGATTCAATAAAGAGGTGACTTATACCTTATAGACAAGGATTCCATTAAGGTGACTGCTTGATGAGGGGAAGATACTGGAAGGAAGTAGTGCTAGAAGGTACATTGTATGCTACAAATTTGATGAATAGAGTACATGAGATTTTCATAGTCCATTATTCTGAAAGTAGAAGATTTTGGGAAAAACAGTGTATGGTATCTGTACATGTAAATACCCCACACCAATTTGTTTTTTGATTTTTCCATATAGGAAATGCAAGTGCATGCCTGGGCACTTTCTGATCACCAAGTTCTCACTATGAACAAGTTGAGAGCATATGGTGTTTGGACAACACACATTATATCTAGATGAATGCATTGCTGATATGAAAAGGTGGCAATCTATCTAGAGCGTGTAGGCAATAGGGCCGACCCAAATCATTCCCTCCTTAGTGGACAAGCATGCATAGGGAATGAAAACCCACTAGTAGATTGCAATGGAATCTGATCAAGCTAAAATGGTTGATTACAAGCAGGTGCGATCAATGCCTAAATGGGCTTGAAATGCAGAAGGGTCTAGCAGTGAACCGACCAAGACTTTCAATGATAAAATGTATTAACCAGTGGTATACCATCCAGTTTAGCAATATCATGAAATGCACTACTCTTTTTGCAGTACTATCATCCAGATTTACAAAATCATGAGATATGAATTACAGATGTCTATATTGAAAGGAACAAATCACCCAACATGCTAAGAACATTATGCTAATAATCAAATACATTGCTACAACACAACATTAGTTCAGCAAAACCACATAATCAGCGATGAACAGTTGACATTGATTAAGCAACTACACTACTGAAACTGATCTAGAAGGGTGGATTGGGCATCATAGATCCCTTTAAGCAGGGGGTCTGCCTCTCAGTGAAATGGATCAGTAGAGCTTTGGAAGGAAGCTCACCTTGGAAACTTTTGGTTTGGTATCGTATCCAAACAGCTACTGCGGGTAAATCATGGAGTGCTATTCAATGGTGTGATAAGATCCTCCTAGCTCCTTACTTTAAGACTCATGGATCAGCCCCTCTCAATTGCATATGTAAAGCTTGGCAACATGTCTCTTGCAAGCTATCTTGGTTCGATCAATCATTTAGCCATGGACTTAGCTTTGCAATGTCTTCAATTTGGTGGACTCGTTTGATCCAAGAGGATAACATCCCACTTGCTTTGATTCCTAGATTCAAAGCTAAATGCCTCTACAAGAAAGGAATTCAAACTTTCAAAGATCTTTGGGATCCTTCAAGCTTCGCATGGAAGTCATGGAGCCAGCTCAAATCATGCTTCAATTTAAATAGCAGTGATAAGGCTGCTGCGATGTAAATTCAGAAAATTGTGCCCGTCAACCTTCTTATCCTCATCTCTACTAATTGTCATGCATGCGTCCTCAAGGATTGGAGATGGCCGAATGGTTACAGCCTTAGTTCCTTTCCTCCCAAAATCCTCTATATTAAACTTTTGCCTAATATGCCCATCTCTAGTCGACTCAACTTTCTTTGGAGATGCAAATTAAAACAAGCTTCATGGAACAAACTCAGCCTACAAATTTGGAAGTCTAAATTTGATGCCCAGTCCCAATTCACTGCTTGGAAACTTCTACATGCTAAACTGCCAGTTGGTTCCTACCTTAAATTCCTTAGCTTGCTCCCTTCATGTCCCTTTTGTGGCAAGAATGAAACCTTTAAAGATTGCTTTTGGGCTTGCCAGCATGTTAGAGTGTTATGGGCTAAGCTTTTTGCTTCCCTACCTTCTCTTTTCCACTTCCCATGGTCGTAGAAAGCTGCTCTTCTAGGATATTCTTCAGCTCACATCACAATCTCCAACTCTGTCATCTTATCATCATCAAATGCATTTGGAAGTTTAGATGTCTAGCTGCCTTGTCACACTCCTTTTCTCCTTGTAAGCTTGAAATCCATACCATTTGCTTGTCTTTTAACCCAAATGACCTTCTTAGCAACCTCTTAAAAAGATCTAAACTCCAACAACGATCCTATCAGAGTGCATGCTGAAGGTATTCTCTCTCAGCTTTTGGGTTCCATTTGCGACGTGCCCACGATTCCAAGAAAGGTAAATACACTTGGATCCCCATTAATTTACAGATCAAGGCATGACTAGAAAGATAATTGATATCCTCCTCAACAACATCAGGATGAATCACTAGAACTGGTCTAGTCTCACTCCTTGCAAGACAACCATTTACCTTTGAAGGCTTGAAATTCTCCATTTGCGACGAATTTTCTCCTATATTATTCAAACCAAAAAAAGGATATTCATGCATTAATGGAGCAGAGGCCCCTCCGAGCGCAACATCTCTGAACAAAGGACTTTTCACCCTCGAAACCTCCCCAGGCTTTCCCATGCAAAGCAAGAGCTACGGGCACTCCCTACGATTTGATGCAAGCCCCCCTCTACGCGCGGCTGACACTAGCAATCAAATCACACCCGAATTACAATGCCACCTCTACAGCCAATGAACCAATCTCTCAAAGCTCCAAACAAGGACAGAGCCACAAAGCCCACCCACCAACAAACACCCACACCAAAAACATTACAAAGGGCACAAAAACTGCAACAAAAAAACCAAGAAATGGGCCTTTGCCCCCTTGCAACCCCCACGAACAACCGCCAACACCCCCAACAAAACCCCCCTCGTCCACAACAAATTAAACCGTAAGCCAAAGCGTAGGAGAGCTAGGGCACAAATGCCCTAGGTCGCTGCTTCGCAATGCTCCCTTCTGTCCATCGTTCAATATTCGTATCCACTTAGTGAAGCGTAACTGGTTGGCTGCAAAAAAAGAAAAAGCTTTGTTTACATCCATTCCAACTTGCGTCTCCTATTACATAAGCAAGATGACTGCAAGGAAGGGGCAATGAAGCATTGGGATATAACCCCTAAGTGTACCAACTTGGATGCATCTGTTGTAGAGCTTGCCAAAGTCAATATAGATGATGACGAGGCTCTTACACATGATGCACCTAGGGGGAGTGACACTCCATTTGCTTGTGGTTTAAATGATGTTGAATTAAATGATGACCTTGATCTAGATCCTTTTGATGGAGATTGAAGACAATTATTCAACTTGTAGATTATGTATTTTAATTTTTGTAATTGTAATGATTTTCATTTGAATCATCCTAGACATATATGATATATGACACAATATTGAAATTGTGTACTATCAATTGACATTTATCTTGATCATGACGATTGATCAATGATGAAGTATCATACTATGAAATGTATTCACAATTTTGTATGTTTAATTTATTTTTTTGCATATATATATATTATAGTCATACCTGAGAATTTTTTCACCATACCGGCATACCAAAGCCTTGTACTTGTACTAGTGTAGACACTAAAAAAGGGTCAATGCCTAGGGCTCCCTTTTTTACATGTCTTCTATATTGCGTGTTTGATATTCATCATTCGTCAATATTGTGTCATTCTTCTATTAATTAAATGATGAAAAATATTTATCTAATTGCTAATTTTCGTCCTCTAATTTCACCATGTTCTATCAATTTGTCTCTGATTGCCGGTCTTATTAAATAAGTTCGACAATTATTTAATCTTTGTCCTAGGGGTAAATATTTATTTATATCACCCTCTTATCCTAATGTCATCCCTTTGGTAAATAAATATATTATTTATTTACCCCATTTCCCCTTTTCTCACAATTAAATAAATAAATTTATTTAATTGTCTAATTTTCCTTTTATGAGGGAATTAATTTTATTTGTTAAATTACATTCCAATTTCTAACTCCATTTATCTCTTTTTCATGCTAATTTCTCTCCACTTCTAACTCTTCCACCTTCCACTTTTCTCTCCACTTCTAACTCTCACTTGTTAATTTCCTTTTACACTTAACTCTTTCCTCCTTACATTTTCTCCTCCACTTAACTTATTAATCACTCTTCATTTCCTCCACTTGCAAATGGCATTTGTTGTTGAAAATAAATATTTCTAATATTTATTTTCACTTAACTCTATCTTATTTCTATTTTGTCCTCCACTTGCAAATGGCATTTTGTGTTGGAAATGCAATTTTTATTTTGTCATCACTTAACTTGTCCTCTCATTTAATCTCGTTCGTCGATTATCTTGAGTTCCAATTTGATCTTGGCCATCCAATCTATCCCAATTTTTGAATAAATTGGACTTGCATTTCTTCATTTTCTTGAACCACAATTTTTGAGTATTCTTGTTGTCATTATTGTCAATTCATTGCTTTCATTTATAGGTACACTTTGTCAAAATGGGAGCAACATGTCATTATTTGGAGAAGAAAGAAAGGACATTGAAGTCCAATTGAGGGAGTGTTTTGATTAAATTCATGTTTTTATGCACTTCATTTCAATTGCTTTAATGGTGTGATTAGGATTAGGTTGCATAATGTTTCAGGCTTTGTGGTTGTCTATTTCATGCACTTTTCTGATGCCTCATTTTCCTAGTCTACAACTAGAATTGGCAAGTTAGCTAAAGAAGAGAAGGAAATCAAAAGCGAAAATGGGGAAACATTTTGTTGGCGGAGAGAAGAAGAGCATTATATGACAAAATTTATAAGGGGGCATTCTTGAACACCAGGGGCACATTTGAGAGAATGCAAGTAATGGTTAATGATGTTGACATTGAAAGAGTGCTACCCCCTAGAGTTGTCCCAGAGCCAACACCATAGAAATTGTAAATGAAGAGCAAGAAATAGATTTATAGGAGGTAGAACAATTAGTTGTTCCAGCTCAAGCATTTTCTTATATGTTAATTTTTGGTGATCAAGGACCAAGGAGAGCATGAAATTTAAGGATTGCTCAGCCCTTGGTAGGGTATGAATTACAAAAGAGAGTGGTTGACATAGCCCCGATGAAAATGAAATCAACAAAGCTATTGCTTTGCCTAGAGGGAGATTGTTTCTGCCATCCCGAAAGGAAGGATTTTGCTAAATTTTGATTAGGGAGAGAAGGTGGTTCAAGATGTAAGCGTATTAGCTCGTGAAAAATTAATCCTAGATGATGACTTTGTCAAGGTTGAAGAATTCGAAATGTTGCTGATTGGGTGGTGCAAGATGTAAGCGTATTAGCTCATGAAAAATTAATCCTAGATGATGAATTTGTCAAGGTTGAAGAATTCAAAATGTTGCTGATTAGAATGAAGACAGATGCAAATTTACAGAGGAAGAAAGATGTGATTTAGTAGAAAGAAGAATGCAATTAGTAGGATGTTTTGAAGCATTCAGAAAAAAATAGAGATCGACCTTGCAAACATGACCTTAGAGGAGGGGAGAAGATTGGTCAAGGAGAGTGGTTGCTTGTTACTACTTGGGTGGGATATTTCATCTACCATTGCATTAGATACCATATGAAGCTAGGATATTCAAATTGTTAATCCCTATTAGTTGTGTTGTCATTGATGCCATTATTCTAATCTGTCCAACAAACATATCTCCGATCCATCTGCGGGCCCGACAACGTTATTACCGACAACATTATCATCGATACTCATTTCGGTAGGGCATTGGTGTTTTGGTCTAGACCTGTTTTGCTTAGTGTGTGATATCTCTTTGGTATGACCAACATCTCCGATAGTCTTCGGTTACATGCTCACAAGTTTTCATATTCGGTCCAAGCCGACATGATTAGTTTTGGCATCTATGCTTGTATATATCAGTAGCGGTATCAACACATGAAGATAGATGTCTATGATGATCTATGAAGTGATGTGTGATATGTATATGCGATCTACTGTTGTATATAGCAAGCGGATACATGTACTTTAGTGACTGTATAGACAAATATTTGTATGTGTTCCAAGGGGATGCGTCCCCTGGCTTGGAACCCCCGTTCCCATCCCAGGTATGAAACGGGGATGCGGGGACGAGATTTCAAAGTCCCCAAACCATTCCCTTTTCGGTCCCAAATCGAGGACATTCCAGAAACGCCAAAAGGAGGTCCCGAAACTCGAGGACAGATTTGGGTACCAGGGACGGTTGGGGGACGACCCAACCGTCCCCGGTGCCCAAATCCGTCCCCTATTTTCCAACTTAAAAAAATGTCCGCAAGTCTTGAAAAGTGCATTTTTTTATAACTTTTTTGGTTATGGGCGGGCCCCACGTGGACTCTTAGATCAAATAAAAAATACTAAACCCTATTTTGGATGCTAAAAAGCCTAACTCTCATTCATTTCTTAATTTCATTCATTCTTGGCAAGAAGAAGAAGAAAGAGGAGCAGCAACAAAGCTTTCATTTTTGAGTTGCAAGAGGAGGGTTTCGCATAATATCTTTTTCATTCCAGGTTTGTCTCTTGTTATGGCCATTTGTTTTCATTTCATTTTAGTTTTACATTTGTTTTGCATTGTGCAACATACAAAGAGGGCATTTAGAGTGAATTTTAATTTTTTTTTCTTTTAAACTTGCAGCAGTGTTATACATTTCACAATGACAAGCAACAACAGTTAGAGTGAGGGAAGTGGTAGTAGTGATAGTGTTGAAGTGGAAATTGAACAAACTCAACCTCAAAGGAAAAAATGTAGTACTAGGGCAGCCATAGGGGGGTCTTCAATTTCTGCTAGTATGAATGTATCAGGGCCAACATCTTCTTCTGCATTTGATTGCCCTTCTGAAGCCCTCAAAAAGCATGCAAGAGGCCCTTTCAACCCCAAGAAATCTCTCCTTCAATTGCCACAAGAGTAGACAAAGATAAGGAAAAAAATTCTGGGGGTAGTAGGGAATGAGAGTGACATTTGTGCAAAAAATATTATTATGGCAGCTATACTAGAGTTTGTTGCCATCTTTTGTGGATAGGTGGTCAAGGGGTCAAGGGTTGCAAAACTATAACACAAGTAGAAAAACTTGAGGCAACTAGATTGCACATAGAGGGGGAGGCATTAAAATCAGGGACTTCAGTAGAGCATGTGCAAGCTACTTTGCAAGCTTTGAGTCAACCTTCTACTAGGGAAGAAAGTGCCACACCTACTCCCACTTCTACCAGAAAGGGAAAGAGCCTTGTAGTAGGGAAGAAGAGTAAAAGAGAAACCAATGTTGCTGAATTATTTAATTTGCAAGCAAAAGAGAGGGCTGAAGAATTAGGTTTCTTTTTGCTCATGGCATACCATTCCACGTGTCACGTTCCTCATTTTAGAAACAAATGTGCAAAGATATCTATGCTATTGGTCCCTCATTTGTACCACATGGTGAGACAAAACTCCGCACCACTATTCTTGATAAAGAGTATTCAAAAGTAAGCATTTTGATGGAGGATATGAGACAGACATGGATGAGTGAAGGATGCTCCATCATCATGGATGGGTGGACCGATATCAAACATCGGTCACTCATCAATATTATTGTCACTAGCTCAACGGGCTCTTATTTTCTTAGAGCCATAGATTGTTCAGGGAAAAGGAAGGATGCAACCTTCCGATTTCAGATTTTGAAAGATGCTATAGAAGAGGTTGGACCTTCAAATGTTGTGCAAGTAGTGACTGATTCAGCCCGGGTGTGTAAGTCAACTGGATTAATGGTGTAGAGTACTTATAGGCACATTTTTTGGACCCCATGTTGTGTACATGCATTGAACAACACATTGAAGGACATTGGGAAAATTGATTGGATAAAGGCTATGGTGTCTGAGGCTAGAGATGTGCAAATGTTTATTTGCAATCATCACATCTCTTGCATTATTTAGGACATTTTCCAAGAAAGAATTCCTCAAGCCCGTGGAGACTAGATATGCTAGCTACTTTATTTTGTTGGAGAGGATGCTTGAGTTCCAAGAGGCCTTACAGTCCATGGCGGTCAATGCAGAGTGGAATAGATGACATGAATCTAGCACACCGGATGGAAGAAGTGTGAAACAAAGAATCCTTGATGATCATTGGTGGACCACAATGAGGTAAGAAAATTATTTATGATTTTAGCATTTGCTGATTTTATTATTTAAGAATTGAGAATTTTAAAATTTATGATGTTTCTAATTTGTAACTTGCTTGCATTTGAAGATACATTTGCTCTTTCATTGAGCCCATTGTGCGAGTCATTAGATATGTTGATACTGACTCTCCTAGCCTTGGAGAGATTTATGAGACCTTTGATAGCAGGCTTGGGCAGATCAAGCATGTTACTCATCCTAGGGACCCTACTTTGGCATTTTATGAGGAGCATCATAGGCCCATTGTGACACGACGGTGGAACATTATGAACACCCCGCTCCATATGGCAGCCTATGTTGTCAATCCTAAATGGTATGCACCGAGACCTGGTAGAGTGGCTCCATCTAGGGATGAGGAGGTGAGTCTCAAATTTGAAATCTCAAGTTTTCAGTTTAAATTTGTATTTAATTAAATGTGAAATAGCAAGCTGCAAAGTAGATCTCTTATGAAGTTATGATTATCTCTTCAATCTTCAATATTCATTAATCATATTCATTATTTAATAATTTTATATGTTTTTAATTTGTTCAACTCAGGTGAAGGCGGGCTTCTTCAAGGCCCTTTCAAAAATGTACAATGGAGATGATGTTGGTAAACTTCGGGAACAGTGTATTGACTTTGCCAATCTTTGTGGTCCAACCTTTAGTAGACTAGAGGCGAAGACAGATAGAGCTACATTAGCTCAAAGGGACCCTATTAGATGGTGGATGTGGCATGGTAGGGATGGACCTGTGCTGAATGTTCTTGCCATTCGTCTTCTTTCACAGGTTGCGAGTTCCTCTGCTGCAGAGAGGAATTGGTCCACATATAGCTTCATCCAATCAGTCAAGAGGAACAACCTTATCTCTAGACGATTGGAGAAGTTAGTGGCTATTCACAGTGCATTGTGGCTACAAGAGAGTGTTCAGTATTGTCAGGCTCCAACATTACGTTGGGATGTTAATCCCGAGGATGCTATGCAAGTTGAGGAGGATGACACACCTCTAGGATTGCTTGGGGTTCCATTGGATGAGGACCCTCATCCTACCGCTACCAATGCCTCAAAGGATGACTGATTTTGATTTTGATTCGTAGAGGAAAGCCATATATTTGGCTTATATTATTTGTAGATACATTGTTGATTTTGATTATTATGGACATCTGATTATGGAGTTGAACTTTTATGTTATTGTTTACTGTTTAGTATTTTATTTGGACTTCTCTTTATGTCATTTCATGCATGAAACTTGGAGCCTTTGGGCATTTTTGCTATATGTACACCATATTTTTACAATGAAAGTGTTTGAACTTTGTTAATTTGCTATGTATTCATTGTATTGAGCTTCTAAAATGTCTATGGTGAATGGTTTATCAATGTTATGATATGCATATTTGAATTCGCTTTCTCTATATAAAAATTCCTCTATTTTTTTAATAGTCGTCCCCTAAAAATTGGCTCCGAACCGTATCCGTACCGGAAACACGTCCCCGTCCCCGAAACTTTGTGGAGCACAGATATTTGTACTTCAGAGAGAGAACTGTATTTCATGCATATATAGATGCAATTTTGATAGTTCAATTTTGTATTTCTTACTTAGGCTATAAGCCGACTCTCAACTATACTAGCTGGTTTTGTATTTTGGGCAGTGAGCCCCACCGGTTGTGAGCCAACTGACAATGAGCCACACTAGCAGTGAGCCACCCTTGTATTTAGTAACCGGTTACCTAATACTTGAGAGTTAACCCTCTCTGTGGTTTTTCCCATCTTGGGTTTCCATGATAAAAAAATTGGTGTAATGTGTTATATACTTTCTGCTCTTTCCTTTCAACATATTTGAATTATGTTATGCAAACAATTGTTTAAAAGTTTTAAATTATTCAAGGGAATGCAAATTCACCCCTCCCCTCTCAGTATTCTAGATGTTCAACAATTGGTATTTGAGCTAGTTCCTTTGGAAGAGTCTAACAACTCGAAGGAGATCTGGAAGGTTGAACATATAATGCCTAGATCTACCATGTATCAAGATGATCTCATGACTATGTTTGAAGATCTTGAAATTATTCAGGATGAAAACAAAGAGCTCTCAGAAAATCTTCAAATGACAAATAATTGCATTCGGAAGCTTAAAGATTAGATTCAAAAATTCAAGCTAAGACATAAAGAAGTAACGAGCTCAAGTTAGCAAATAGTACCATCAGTAATTTGAAAGCCAAGAGCGAAGAAGGTGAAAAGACCAAAGAACATTTGAAATATATAATCAAGAACAAATCTGATCAATGCAAGAAGTTGGAGCAAGATGTTGTTTCCCTAAAATCTGACCGAGAAGAATCAAAGAAGCAAGAAGACAAAGCTAGATCTAGCTCCGAAAAACTTGATGAAATTATAACAGCTCAAAGATCACCGACAATCAAGGAAGGTCTTGGTTTTGTGATCGACGAATGCTCAAAAGAATGTACTTTGGTAAAACATGATGTTTCTTTCTGGTTGTTGCAGTTGTACATAGTTTTTGTGGTGTTGCCCCTTTTTCATTTGTCAAAAGGGGGAGTAATATAAACATAGAAGAAAATATTTTGAAAAAGAACAAAAACAATTACAGGATTGCTCACCATAGGGGGAGTTTTTGGCAGTTTTGGTTTTCCAGAAATTTTGTTTGCCATCAATGACAAAGGAGAAGATTGTTAATCCCTCTCAGTTGTGTGTTGTCATTGATGTCATTATTCTAGTCTGTCCGACAAACATATTTCCGATCCATCTATGGGCCCGACAAAGTTATTACCGACAACATTATCATCAGTATCCATTCGGTAGCGCATTGGTGTTTCAGTCTAGACCCATTATGCTTAGCGTGTGATATCTCTTTGGTATGGCCGACATCTCCGACACTCTTTGGTTGCGTGCTCACAAGTTTTTTATATTCGGTCCAAGCCAACGTGATTAGTTTTGGCACCGACGCTTGTATATATCGGTAGCAGTATCAACACATGAAGATAGATGTTTATGATGATCTATGAAGTGATATGCGATATGTATATGCGATCTACTGTTGTATATAGCAAGCGGATACATGTAATGTAGTGACTGTATAGACAGATATTTGTACTTCAACAAAACCTGTATTTCATGCATATATAGATGCAATTCTGATAGTTCAATTTTGTATTTCTTACTTAGGCTATGAGCCGACTCTCAACTATAGTAGTTGGTTTTGTATTTTGGGTGGTGAGCCCCACTGGCAGTGAGCCACCCCTGTATTTAGTAACCGGTTACCTAATACTTGAGAGTTAACCCTCTTCGTGGTTTTTCCCATCTTGGGTTTCCACGATAAAAATTCTGGTGTTGTGTTATTTACTTTCTACTCTTTCCTTTCAACATATTTGAATTATGTTATGCAGATAGTTTAAAAGTTTTAAATTATTTAAGGGAATATTGATTCACCCCTCCCCTCTTAGTATTCCGGATGTTCAACACAAATAGATGTCTTTGAAGATTGGGAACAAGCAAAGGAATTCTATTTTGCGTTTGGCTTCAATCCAAGAAAAGAAACATTGGTCATATGGGTCATTGCTGCAGAATACAAGAAGCTACAAGTAACTCAAAACATTGGTGAATTAGGTGGCAATTTAATTATTAGGAGACTACAAGACACTTCTGCACCCTAGGTTGCATTTTTAGTGGTTAACATTACTTTGTTCATAGAAGCAACATAAAAGAAGCTACAAACATATTTTGATAAATTGTAGGAAGCACATACTAAGAAGTTGTTTGAGTATAACGAGGTTAACTTTGGGGCAATGCATCCCCTGCTCATAATAGAAGAACTTGCAAAGTCCCCATCTCCTTCAATTAGAATGTTTGAGAAAGATATAAATACTATAATGTTGAGAATGGAAGGTTCGAGGGAGGAAGTAACAGATGCTAACGAGATTGAAGCAGCTATAAAATCAAAAGCAACCATAGAGGTTGCATACCTGATAAGTAGCTTATTCAATCACATGATTTATTGTATATTGAACAAGGTTGATAATGCTTGCAGTTGCTACAACAATATAAATGAAGGAGCAAATCAGAAATTTTAGTAGGATATTTCCTTAAGGCCTATTTGAAATACACGGATTTCTGGAGTGTTGTTGATGGGTATGATACTTGGTAGTGCTTCAGAGAATCTTGCGAGTACTCATGAAGTAGTGGGATTGTTGAATGTCATTTCTACATATCAAAGAAGACTTGAAATGACACTTCATGATAAATTGGCAATTTTAAAGCATTAGAGGAGTTCCAATCAGCATTTATGCTTGATGGTGGTGTTTTCCTGAAGTCCTTGGAGGGTTGGAAGGAAGAATTCAAAATTTCACTCCCACAATTGTAGAGTCCTTGTTTCATGAAGGAAAAGTTGACCCAATTTTGTGTAATTCGAAATTGGATAAGATGCTCAAGTTAGAATCTGGTTCATAAAGTTTTGTGGACTCGAAGGTATTATGAGATGCCAAATGTGCAACTCAGCACTATAAAATAAATAAAATATTTGGATACCAATGGCCTCTAAAAGATGAATTTGCTAGATGGGTAGCCAATTCTTTGTAGGGTTAAATTGATTTGACAAATGGCGTACCTAAGTGGCTGGGAGATATTCTTTAACAGACATCAAGCAAATCCATTGAAAGATATTCACATGTCATATTAACTTGTATGACTTGATCAAAGGCTTAGATGGATAAGTTTTGACTGCTAAATGACAAGTTAAGCATTGTTTAGGGTAGTATTAAATGGGTGGTCAGTATTATTTTTGGTTATATAGGCAGGTGAAGTCTCTTATCATATGCCTTTAGTTCTGATGATGGCTGAGTTGTTAAGGGATTGGTTAGTGCTTAGGGGTTTCTATGACACTATAGTGGAGTTGGTTATATTTGTTTGGAAACTACCTATTAGGCTGTGGTCCAAATTGTTCAATTGTTGTAATGGTGAAGTAAGAGAGAGTAGGGACTTAGCGTTCACTCAAATTTCAATTTCATTTGATTCAACATGGGTTGGTTGGTGGTAGCAATTGGGCTATTGTCCCTTAACCATCTTCCATTGTATGGAAAGAAGTCGGTTCTTGTTTGTGCCTAGTTGCTGCAACTAAGGATGGTTCCAGATTTTCTATTAGATCACTATTCTTCCTCCCACAAGCTCCAATTACTCACTTTGTCTCTCCAGGTGCCTCTAGATGTGCATATGACCTAGTGGCTATTGATTGACCAACTTGGCTAGAGGGTGATGGCTTTCCCCACTTCAAGGCTCCTAGCTCTTGCTATCACTCATGGATCATCCTCTTCAAGTTATTGGTCTTAGTTGTCACCTTTTCCATGATCCCACTTTCATCTTCGTTTGTGTCGTCAATTCTTTTGGTCGCTTTGTTGTAGTTGATATCTAGCTGGATCCACTTGCAATTGCAATGATTAGGGGAGGTATATGGGCACAAGCACTCCACATTCTATGTTGTTGTCGCGCTTCATGTTATTTAGGTTGTTCATCGTGTTCTGGCAAGTGGACAAGTGTCATGCATCTAAAGATGGTAGTTTCTTCCTCCTTTCTATAATTTTTTATTGTAAAAAATGTTGGAATAGCAAGGGAATGGGCCTCTATAACTGTGTACTTCATTGTCTAAAAACCTAAAGATGATTCAATGTTATGTTTTTGATTAAGGCAAAAACAGGTTTTGAAAGGACCCAAAACCCTATGATTCAATGTTATGTTAATTATGTTGTGATACCTATTTTTGGTCATTATATGAATCAATGCTCCCTTGTATAGCTGTCTCCTTTTATGATACTTTTCCACAAGATAAATAACTAAGAGTTGCAAATCTTTTCATATACATTAAATCAAATTATCATTTTAGTTAGTTCATGCTTAAGGAGTGTTGTAATCCTTTCTTGAATGATAATATTAATTTCAATATTCATAATGGATTATTAAGTAGGGTATCTAAACAAAATGATGGCAATGCTTGATGACTCTGTGTTTTCTTGAACAGGCACTGGTTAGTTCTTGAGACCCTCCTAATCCATCTATTCTCAAAGTGAATATCCTTAGAAATGTAATTTATTTTTTTCATGCTTGAACATTAAAGGAACAAGTGAAGCATTAAACTTCAATTTATTTGAAGTGTCCTTTTTGCATCAGCATGTGCATTGTATCTGCTCATGTGGTATGTTACTGTAAACGATATAATGCCCAATGGATATTGATAGGGAGAACCCCCTTGTGTTTGCAAAGTCTAAAGTGCTCTCTCTTGTTTGCTGACTGTCCTTTCAGTGATATTGATCATAAAGATTCACAACCTTTTAGGAACTGCTGCCATCAAATTGGAAAACCAACATTATCTTTGGTTGTGGTGTATGATAGCCTTGAGGAAATTGTACCATATAGTTCAGCATTTTCAATCTTCATTTTTCTGTTGTATGATCTGTCAAACAGACTTTCAATTGTCTAGTTTCTATTGTTGAGGATGCAAATCATTTAGTTGTACGATCATGATGGGCTTCTATTAACCATTATGTAATTGGCTCTTCCTCAAAATGTAGAATGGGCAAAAACAGAGAATCATTTCTATAGGTTTGTCATATCACCCACCAATACATAATTTTGCAGCCTTAAAAATTTCAATCTTAAGGCCGACCACACCTTGTCATATATAAATATGTTACATTTCAAGTTTTTGGAAGGTGACCAACTTACAAGGGTATTGAATATAATTGAGAAGGAAAACAGAACAAAATATATGGCTGTTCTTAAAAAGGGCTGACCTCCTTCATGGTTATTACAAGATTAATGATGATAAATCCTTCCTATTTGTGGTTGCCTCTTTTGAGAAAAATAATCGCGTCTCTTAGAAAAAACTAAATATATTTTAGAAAGGGCCAACCTCTCTTGAATAGTTGCCACCCTTGGGCTTTTGAAAGAGTATAAATAGAAGATAAAATGGTGATGACAAAAACAAGAAAAAAGGAGACAGATATTATTGGTACAGCAAGAGACTTCTCGGAAAGGAGAAAAAGGTAGAAGGTCGTATCATAAAAGTGCAAGCAGAATTTCTGAAGGCATCGAAGGTCAGAACAGAGAAGTATATAAAATACCAAAGCAATTGAGAGAAAGCAGATCAGATTAAATGCCATATATATATATATATATATATATATATATGGCAGCCTATAGAAGAAATGCTGATTTAAGACTGGTATGCATGAAAGGATATAATTAATACTTGATGTATATGATAGTATGCGATACAGATAATATTGTATGCATCTATGATCTTAATGATATCTTTTATCAAGTAAACTTTGTAAATCTGGTATACTTCTTACTACTAAGTCATTCCTTATTCCTACAAATGATCATTATGTGAGTTGGAGGAAGTAAGTTTGGGAAATGTGGTTTATTGAATCCCCCAAACTAAGTAGGACCACCCTAAGGGATGGAACTGTTCATAGTTGGACGTACCCGCCTCTTGTGGGCCAAGAGGCAAGTTGATTACCCCAAGGGAAGGAACTGGTCATAGTCAGAGCTGCTTGTAGGATAAGAGGCAAGTTGACATGATTGGATGATTGCGCGCTCTTGGGCTTAGTTGGGCTGGGCAGTTTATAGGTGCTCTTTTGAATTTCCTACAAAACTAAGTTATGATTGGTTATGAGATAGTTTGCTAGTCATAATGCTTTGCATAATCTACTTATTCACTAACTGATGTATTTGTTCATTATTTCTCAAATTATTAATGATTAATTAAGGTCACTTTAGTATGTTACTGTTGGAATGTTGTTTTCGTGCACAAACAGGTTAAATCACATTTGGTAACATTACAAGGTTCATGAATTGGATAAAAAGTTAAAACACATTCATGGAATATGGGGATCCTGATTTTTTTTGCCAATACACACAATACCAATTGGATTTAGTGATTGATTGAGTGAAACGTTTTTAGACTTCAGTTTACTGTCAAATGGGGTTCCTTGTATGTTCGGTCCTTAACCCCTATTCATTAAATTGTATTGCCCTTGATAAAAGGCACCTCCTTACATTGGCTTGTGTTTTGGAAATGTTTGTTCTACATATACTTGTCATGTACTTCTAAGTTTTCTCTATTAGTTTTCCTTTGTACTGCTAGCTAAAACAAGCATTGCATATCTTTGTTCATCTTTCATTGTGGAACATTCACTAGTTGTGGACAAATCAAGTTATGATGAGGCTATTTTGGCTGCTAGTGGGAAGTATCAACACCCAGGTTCTCTTCGTCTACAATGGCATCACAAGTTTGGAAAGTCTTATGTGATGTTACTTGATGCTTGTTTTCTTTGTCATCTGGAAGACACTTTTTTCTTTTGGTGGGATGATTTAGTTAGCACACAATGCCTTTATTATGTTTTGTTAATATAGTTGTATTTAACCATGTATTGATTCTTTGTTGGCTTTCAAGTAGTTATATGAGCCGGTATATAGATGGTTGTTTTCTTGTTACAACATGCGAGTCCTTTCAGATAGTCTTTGCATAGTAAGGGAAAGGAGTCTGATCCTTAGTTGAACATCC
The DNA here is from genome assembly GCA_018584345.1 of Thuja plicata. Classification (NCBI taxonomy): domain Eukaryota; kingdom Viridiplantae; phylum Streptophyta; class Pinopsida; order Cupressales; family Cupressaceae; genus Thuja; species Thuja plicata. The sequence continues at coordinate 72,382 of MU216957.1, read as the reverse complement.
CTTGTCTACTTCTATAACAACTTCATGGGTGAATATAGATATACCTTTTACTCCTTTGTTTGGTATGCATTGTTACTTTTGTCATTAATTGGAGTATTGGTTTTATAAGATAGAAGCGCAAACACTTTGCCTTAAATCAATTAATAAACACGTATACACGATAATTAGATGAACATAGAACTTGCTATTTACAAACATAACAAAAGTGAAGTTGCTAGGAGGGGTTGAGCTTAATTGGTTAAAGCATTGAGTTCTCATTGTGGATACCCAAGTTCAAATCCCAAAGGGACATCTAATATGGAATTCTAAGCTGTGACTCTTGGTCTTCCATAGTTGGATTCTAATGTGGAAGTGGTTTCTAAATAAGTGGATTTCTAATTTGTGACTCTTGGTCTTCCACAAGTGGTTTCTAGTGTGGATGCTAAAAAAGAGCTAATATTAGTTTCATGGTTGGCGCTCACAAGAGCTTGTATGATGCCAGGACTAAATTGGTACCCTGAAAGCCTTAGAATGGGTGATAGTACATATAACATACTAGCATTATCAACTAATTATATGACAAAAAGGGACTAGAAAAGCCTTGAAAAACAGTTTGGATAAAGGAAAAATTCAGTTAAATGGCGCATGAGAGAGTTGAGGATTCTAAAACACAGGCCACTGAAACCATTCATTGAGCCATCACACACATTGTAACTACACAAGTGGAGCTTGAGAAGATCTAGTGCCATAACAGCCTTAGCATCACTCACATTGTAGCTCAACGGTAGAATGTCTCATAAACCTCTCTGAGTGTGGTTTCCAATGATAATAGCTACCACACTTAATTCTTATGCATAGGAAGAGTACCACATGGTAAAGACAGTTGAATGGCAAAGTCTGCAGAGAAAGGTTGGGCAGGGTAGGGGCACAAACATTAGGCAAAGCAGGTTGAATGTGCCCATGGAAGAAAAAAAGGCTCCTTTCCTATTGTTTTCTACACCTTCAAATCCATTATTATCATTAATAGTTAGGCACTTAACAAAGCCATAAGTTCCTCCATCGCTACAGAGCTTGAGCTTCCATCCACTTTCTTTATCATGGTATCACATGTGAAGTTGTAAACCTCTGTACTTTTTAAAGAGTTCCATAACTCGCTGCGAGTCATGCGAGTTATGATGACTCGCGGGCCGAGTAGTCCATGGCGGGTTTTCACGACCCATGGACATGACTCGACGAGTCATGGGTCATGACCCACATGACTCGCGAGTCATGCATGACACATGACTCGTCGAGTCATGCGAGTCACGCCATGACTCGCCGAGTCTGTGGTCTATGACCTGGCCGCGGCAGTCATCTTGGATGACTTAAAAAAAGCATAAAAACACATATTAAGAGAATAATTTGCAAGTTGATTCCAATCTGAAAATAATCTCAAGCCTTTTGTAATCTGTACGAGATTTGACTGTGTAATCGATATCAATCTGTAAAATAACTTAAACAATCTCTCACTGTTTATCTGAATAACATGTCTACAAAGTTAGATTTGACTTGAAAGAGAAAACAAAATTCTGAGAGTACTGTTATACCAGATTGCAATTTCTGAGATTTCACAAAAATAGTCACCATATGGACATGTATAGACTCAGATAGTTA
>MU216957.1:24477-70700 GCA_018584345.1 Thuja plicata | reverse complement strand
GGAAAACACAAAAATTGGCCAAAGCTCGTGGAACCATATTGTATAAAAAAGGATACATTTTATTTGCACACAAGGCTTTATTTAAAGTTTCCTTCACATCTATGGCTCAGGCTCTAGCTCTAGCTCAACCTCAGCCTGAGCACATGTGTTCTTATTTAAAGTTTCCTTCACATCTTGTTTTTATGAGGATGAGGCTGAGCTAGAGCCTGAGCCTGAGCCTGAGCCTGAGCCATAGACTTCTTGTTTATTACACATATGTTTGGGAACATTTGATGTCATGGATTTCATGGATCTTATATACATTTGACACTATTTATAATTCTGCATATCTATGTTTTCTGTTTCCTTCAGCTACAATTTACGTTTGTACTTATGCGATGGATGTATGTTTATGTATGTGATCATATTAGCATCTATTTGATGATGTTATAGTGTTTTTAAGCTTTACTCAATAATGAGTGCTTGAAACAAGTTTTAAATCCTAAAAAATCTTTGTTTTTCATTTTGCCAAGTCATAGCCGAGTCGTTGTCGAGTCATAGGCGAGTTGCGGGTCGAGTCGACCTTGCCGAGTCATGGGCTGGTCCGAGTCATGGAACTTTGCTTTTTATAACTTGATTCAAACAACAACAAAAGATTTTTTTCAACTCCTTTTAGGCCCATAAAAGCCCATTGGGAATTTGACACCCAATTTTGTTTGCGTTGAAGATGTTGAAGGCAAGCTTCAATTTTTCAGTGCTACGACTGAGTGGGAGTAGAGCACCGTTACAGATGATTGCAGAGACCAAACGCCAAAGGCTGAGATCACGGAACACAAAAAAATCAAGGAAGCGATTGTAATGTCCCCATTTTTTGGACCAAGTTCCCGGAGAAGAAATTAAAATATTAATTAAATTAAGTTTTCTTAATTAATATTTTCAGGCAACTTCTATTTAATTAATTGTCTTTATAGTTTAATACTTTATTTTCATAAAGTGACTTTACTTGGCACCAAAATAAAATAAAATAAACATTATAAAGTCACTTTCATGAGGAGAATAAATTAATATTTTAAAGTGATTTTTATAATTAATTTCCAGATTGTTTGGTTAGGGTTATTAAAGGGGGCTGAGGAGAAGGAAGGACATTATTTTGAAGATTGTTTATTTCTCTTTGGAGATTTGTGCCTATGACCAGGTTTCTGATTGGAGAGTTGGAAACCTTTAATGGTTTCCCAACAGATGAAAATTTGAAAAGTAGTGCAGTTCCAACCAAGGATTGATGGTGTGCTGAAGATTTGGGATTTGGCAATGAAAACCCTTTGCTTTCGTTCAACTGATTTCATCCAAAAGCCAATGTTGTGCCAAAAGCAGTTTTACAAGACTCAGACTTGCCCTGGACTCGGTAAGCTAATTTTTGACTTGAACTCAAACTCGGCACCCAAACTTGGTGTAGTCTTGTCAAAGATTTGGCATATTGGAAAACCCAAGAAACTAAGAGATTTTTAAGGATTTAAAACTTGTTTCATGCACCCTTTAATAAATAAACCTTAAAGACACAATAACGTCATCAACTAGGAGCCACTTTGATCACATATGCAAGTATACATCAATCACATAAGTATAAACACAAATTTTAGTTGAAAAAAATAACACATTTAGAAATATAAATACTGTCAAATGTATACAGAACTCATGGAATATGAGATCCATCTCATTAAAACAAATATCAAAACTAAAAATAAAAGTCTATGGCTCAGAGGAGCTTGTATTACTCATCCCAATTCCCAATATCATGACAAGTCATGCGCTGGCGTCTAAGATAGGTACTGGATGATGATGTAGCCAAGATTTTTTCTTGTGTCTAAGTGACTGGTGTGTATATTCATGTGAGGAGTTTATTATTAAAGTTTTCTTGAACCCTTGAAGACTGCATGTTTTGTTGTCAAGCTCATTAACAAATAGGAACAGTTAAGTAAAATGATAAATGGTTGTGTCACGCTCCAGCCATGATACCTTCTCACCCATCCTTAAAAGAAAGTAAAAAAAAATTAAATTGGGTATGCATCAATGATCAGAAAATTGTCTTATTTATAAGACGTCACAATTTTGTAATATTTAGCCTGACAGCCACACAAGGAGTTAATAACACTCTTTCCCCTGATCAGCAATCTATTACTCTTAACAAATCGTTGAACAAAGCGATTTCCAAGAGTCACGATGGATGAAGAGGCATGTGGTTAAAGCAGTAGTTATAATCTAGCTAAAGGTGTGATCACCTTGGTTAATAATGCATCGATCATTATTGGAAGGAATCAAAATTCATAAAAGTAGCGACTCATGTAATTTGCGCCCAAATGTGTAATAGAATTATTAATAGAGTAGCGATTAACTTTGGAAGGAGGCGTCCCTTGCAAGGTGGAGGGGTGTGTCGCCTTCTCATTAGAAGATAAAGAGGGAGGACAAACACATTGGGAGAGGGCATCGAAGGAGATCAGATCTGATACAAGTAATCTACATTCAGAAAACAATAGTGTTGTGATCTAATAAGTATTGTGGTATGCAATGTGATGTTATAGTTCAATACATAATCTCTTATGTATACTGATCTAGTTAATAAGAAAAATTGCTAATCAATCTAGGTTCTTTAATTATTTGTTTAATCTATTTATTCTCCTACAAATAATCACGTGGGGGCTAGTAAGAAAACACGATTGGGAGGGCAGAGATATGTTCCCCATCTAATTAGGCCACCCCATGTTGGATGGACAAGAGTTCCTGCCACTTGTGGGCCAAGGGGTTTTATATCATGCCCTTAGGCATAGTTGCAGCTAATTGTCTAGGTGCCCTGTCATTCATTCCTCTCCAATCCCTATGGTGGTTGGTTGTTGGAAGTGAAACTAAGGAATGGTAGCAATCATGTATGTGTTAGTAAGGAAACACGATTGGGAGAGCAGAGACAAGTTCCCCGTCTAAGTAGGCCACCCCAATGTTGGGTGGACAAGAGTTCCTACGACTTGTGGGCCGTGGGGTGTTATATAATGTCCTTGGGTTTAGTTGTGGCAAATGTTCTGGGCTCCCTATTGTGCGTTTCTCTCCAATCCCAACAATGGTTGGCTGTTGGAAGTGAAATTAAGGAATGGAAGCAATCACGAATGGGTTAGTAAGGAGACATGATTGGGAGGGCAGAGATGGATTCCCCATCTAATTAGGCCACCCCATGTTGGATGGACAAGAGTTCCTGCCACTAGTGGGCCAAGGGGTGTTATATCACGCCCTTGGGCTTAGTTGCAGCAAATGTTCTGGGCACCCTATCATGCTCTCCTCTCCAATCCCTACTATGGTTGATGACTGGAAATGAAGTTATAGATTAAAGTGTGTGATGCTATTTAACTTAATTGCTTATCTACTTTAAAATTTCAATGGATATTATATGCTTTAATTATAGAATACTATTTGTAAATGCATTGTGTTGTGGTATTGTTACTTTGGGCAAAAATCAGGTGTACCCCAATTTTGGTAACATTACATTATGTTCTAGTTTGACCTTAGCTAGGATACTAATAGACGGGATTGTTCTACGAGTTGTCTATGCAGGGCATGATTGGTACATTTTTGCATTATGAAAAATAGTATTTCTTGCCAACTATGACTTAACTTGTATTCAGTAGTACAATGACTGTAGCATGCCAACTTTGCCTATGGCAGTCCTTGTATACTAAACAAGTTGTCCAATGACTCCAATGTATGAAACAAGATAATCCTTGATTGTGGCTTTGACTGTAAAGATGCAGAGATTTGCAACAGGGGATATGCATTTGGTAGATCAATGGCTTCAAGGCCAAACTATGCTATGTGTGACAGGTGGAAGAGGTTTCCTAACTTCTCATTTGCTAGTTGCTGTGGAGATCTGCCACATGTTACCCTTTTGAAAGACTTGAGCCCGAGAGTTAGAGTCAAACTGAGGCACTAGAAAACTTTCTTCTTCAAATTTGAAGTTGAGATGCCAATTCCCACATAAGCCCTTACCGTTGGCACCAATCATAACTTAGGAGCTGTCTACCATAAGATGTTTGATGCTCAATGAAAATGCTTGCTTCAGTCCCTCCACATGGTCCATTAACTCAGCTTTGTTATTACTGTCCGAACCTGCTTGAGAGAAAATGCATAAATACAAGAACCAAAGAAACATTTAAGGAGGCCCTTGGTGTTTGTGGGGCCAAGTTTTCTATGGAAGGCTCCATTTAAATTGACTTTTATTTGCTTTGCTACACTCTACATGATTAGGGTATAATAGGAGATTAAGTTGAAAATAACCAAAGAAAATATCTTTTTTATTCAATGCAAATAGTTACATTATGAAAATTCAGTAGTTTATATTTTTAGACTCTTAGTTTTCCTATAACTTCCTACTGTTTAGCATTGACCTATTGACCAATTGCATAATAATATATGTTCTCTTTTAACATTCTGTAACCTCTTATATGCTGTCAATGATGATGAATAGATGCAAACATAAATTGCTTAATTTTCTTGCATCTTAAATAAGATACAGTTAAGAGCAGGCTTAACGAAATCACCTCTTCCATGCCCAACATAGCTAAACATATACATTATCTTTGGAGAATCTAGAACACTGGGAAAAAAAGCACCAACTGTGCAAATATTCTTGGATTTATTACTACAGTCTACAGCAATCACAAATTTAGCCCACAGCAGTGACAATTAGAAGCACAATATAAATTCCTCTCTTATTCAATCATTGTAAATGGAATACCTTGAAGGGTATGAAATTATGAATTCTTCTCCATTAATATTAACTAGAATAGGGTACAATTAGCAATAATAGCCCCTGCCAAAGATTAGTATCCAAAACTTCAATCAATGATACCATCTCATAAAACTTCTGCTTGGGCCAGACAAATCTTTAAGATCATTTGACAGTATATCTTATAATCACAGTTAAATTCTTCCATAAGCAGTTAGTTACCTATTCTTACAATGATTTGCACCTCCAAATTTTGCATCAGGTTGTTATTTATTGAGTGTACATGGGATGAAATATGGAAGCTCACATTTAGTATGATTAATGCAAATGTCAAAACTCAACAGCTATCTCCCTCAACAAAATGAAGCTCATTATACAAAGTACAAAATGAGACAATTTGGACACCACCTGACTTTTGAAAGAAATGTCACTGTAAATGTGCAAATGCACCTATCTGAAAGCAGTGTAAAAATGTCTAAGAAATTGATAATAACAGAATCTATAAATAGACATCCTTGTTTGTTAAAAAAGTAGACCAAGTATTTTGAGAAAATCATTTCTTCAGAGTGGAATCAATCCAAGAATCTTGCACAATCTAATATTATTAAATTCTTGTAAAGCATTGGATAGCATTTTCTAAATTTCATTAATCTGCAAATGCAGTTTTAGCTTCAAAGCTGAAAAATTAAACAAAAAAATCAATAATTTAGGATTCTTTCCTAATAATCTAATTTGAAGTTGAGTATATTTCACCTTCAATGTGACCCCTAGCTTTCACATGGAATTCAAGTGTATAACTACGAAGATGAATTCGCATGGCTAATCCTAATTCAAGTCCAGAATTTTCTAAATAATATGATATCAGACAGAATATAGGTTGATGTAATGTTGTAATTTAGCAAGCCATAACTTTTGCTGTTAAAATTGTTAATTTTCACGTGAATATCAAATCAAAGACCATAGTGATTATGATGGTACCTATTGATTAATTGAATTTTCTATGCCACATATTCTTATAACACCTGAATTGCTGCCTTTCAGTTCTTGGATCGGATGTTGTCTACAGTGAGGCAATTGTTCATGATCTACTCACTACTTTGCAGGGACTTTGTGGAAGTCATACTATCATTTTCATTTCTGCAGAGCTTCGCAATGGTAATTTTCATTAATTATACCTACAGTTAGTTGTTTATTAAGTGCCATTTGGATATTTGTTTTTGATTGAGAAATGTATTCATTTTCTTTGAAACAATTGAAAAGCAGTAAAATATATTATTGAAAAACTAGGAAATTGAAAGAACATTGCATGGTTCCCATTCTAGTGGACTTTTTTTCCCACAGCAATGAGTTTGTGAATGTCATGGAAATGCCAAACAGTCCCTGTAAAGAAAACCAATCCATCCATGAATAAAACCTGTTCTGAAAAAAGCTATGAGAGTTTTGCCTTGGATATATAATCCCTAACTTAAGCCAATTCACATATGCTCGGATTTCAACTCCTCTAGCTGCACAAGACGCTACCTCCTCAAGTTTATGGTGCAGAGCAGCCACTTGGAGTTGGAATGGTAATTCTTGACAGGTGTTTGCTCCAAATCCGATGAGACCCTTGCAAAATCTCTGGTTGTTGCCTTAGAGAATGTTGGTGAAAAATTGTGCCTACCTGCCATGAATCTTGATTAAAGCAGTTGTGTTAGGAATCACTGTATACCCCCAATGACCAAGCATTCCAACTAAGCTCTCTAATTGGCCATCAAATTTAGATTCCAAATTCACTGTTTTCTCATGATGGAGACCCACTTAATACAAAAGTGGATTGGATTATGGTCCAACGACACTTAAAAACCATACTAATGAGGCAATCAAAGGAAGGAAAAATATAGAAAGAGATAATTCTTTGCAAGCATAGCTATATCAAGATGTTTTAAGATTCTCTCGGCCTTGCCTGAGTTCGGACCATGTGAACCAAGCTTGGGACAAGGAAGGGTAGTGGTGTTGATTGAGATATGAAAAATCCCTTATCTATGACACGTAAAACCACACTTTTTTCTTCAACACACCATCGCATGGATTACAATCCTTCATCTTCCATGGATTCAAAATTTCAATGAGATTGAAGTCTCGTTGGGCATCTAGCAGTGTATCTTGACAGTGCCAAGAGGACAACTGTCAAAATCAACGAGCATCTAAACAACCCCTTGAAAACTCCTATAGGCACACGACTCTTATTTAATGAAAACTTAACAATTGTTCTACTATCATACTTGTAGACAGTATCAATCAAGTCTTGTACATTCCAAGAGTATACAATCACGGGTTGATATCAAGATGCAGCATTTCCTTGTCAAATCGATCAGGGGCTGCATCACTGAAAGCCAAGAATTATTTCTTCTTGTCCTCTAAAAATCTCTAATTTGATATGGTTGATGCTTCTCTTGAGCAAACTAATTTTTCTTGTTGACGGTGAATGGGAGCAATGGTAAGAATTCCTTCAAGCAGGAGTAGAAGCAACATTCAATTGTATGTGAGACACTACCTTAGTCACCTCAAAATGAACAGAAACATGGGCCATATCAACTCTAGCAAAGCACACTAAGACCTGCTTCATTACTCACTCCAGTATGCAAAATTTAATTTGTTAAAACTTAAAAGCATAAAAAGACAATTTACGGTAGTGAATTTTATCTATACAATCCGTATTTGTAAGAAATTATTTGGTACATAGATATGATACCAATTTGAGTTTCGCAATCTACTTTTGTACAAAATGTTGATAAAAATTCAAATTTTATTTTACTTATATCTTAAAATCGAATTTCCTTAAGCATCACAGAAATTCCTTAAGCATCGCAGAAGACCATGACATATTTAATTGATTTTGTTTGCAATGATTTTATTGAGTTCGATAATGATAGGAAATATACAATATTATCTAGAGTGTGATATATTTATAAAATGTGATACACAAAACAGATTTAAAATGTTATTATTTTTTGGAGGAAATCAGGTCTCTAGAGATGCATATTTTGAAGATTTCAAGTTTGTGGAAAACAATCACACGCCATGTTAAACAAAATGAAAAAGATTTTGCAATGTTTAACTAGTAATTTTGTTACAAAGTTTAACCATACAATATATAAATATAAGAAAATTTATGAAGCATTCTAATACTGAGTTTTTAATCCAATCTTATGCAGGATTTCCATAAAAAAAAAACAGAAACTTGGCTAAATATTTAATTTTTATAAATCTAAATTTCTTAAGCATCACAATTTACTTACAAATATCATGACATATATAATCGATTTTACCTGCAGTGAATTTTGTGAGTTTAGCTATGCTGTGATCTATATTTGTAAGAATGCAACTGTCTTATGAGGAAAGTGGGTCTTTACAATTAGATATATTGAAAGCTTTCAAATTTAGAAATACAAATCATACACAGGATTTTAATACAAATTATATTCATATTAAAAATAAATAATAAGACGACATAGAAACATCTCTATTGAAGAGTTACCTATGGGTTCACGTAAGTATAAAATGTAAATGAAAAAAATTAACAAATGTGATTAGCAAATATGGAGTTCTATTAATATTTATTTGGAATTTGGCATTTACATGGTTTTTTTTTGTAATATCTATTTCTTGTACAATTTTGTTGTTTTAAAACAAATATTCTATTGATAAACTAAGGGCATATTTTTTTTCTTCCTCTGCCATATACTAGTTATATTTTTTAATTTATTATAGTACTTTTGTATATAGTTTAATATATTGATGTTACATTGTGCAGATGCAGTACTGGAATATTTTTTGGAGTTTGCATTGAAGACCTTTATTATTGGGTGTGTTGATCAAGGGATTTGGCATCCACAGTATACAAGTCGTCGTGTTGTTATCTTTATCATGGCCAAGTTGTAAAAATTCATTAAACACCGTCTTTATCAAACTTCATAAATTATTATGGCTTATTGTAGCACCTAGTAAAATATTTGACCACTTGTTCTACCTTGTAGGAATCTAATTTGATCAATAAAAATATGGTACGAATATTTTCCTCCAATCCATGATAGACTTTTCTTTGTAAGAACTTTCTTACACAATCATGCGAAACTGTTTTGCATACATGAAGTCTAACATATGTACATGATACAATTTGAGTGAAGTGAAGTCCCCTTAGCAAATAAAGTAACTAAATGAAGTGTTTTTCCTTTGGTTTTAAAGAAATATAAATGAGATTATTAAATATTCTCTATGATAACTAGGGAAGTGTGTATGCAATTACAGCAAATTAAATTAGTGATGGTAGATCTAATAGTAGAGTTGATGTCCTTCATTATTATATCATAACTTCATTAATGAAGTTATTATTGTATGTTTTGGACATTATTCACTTAGTTTAGATTTCTGTTGGTATTTTTCCAGCATCAACAAAATCATATATTTTGTAAATGTTGTTGTTAGATTATAATAGATCTACTCTTCAAATTTAAGACATATTAACCCAAGCCTTGTATTTTGGTGGATAGTGATATTTTGGAGATATTGTTTTGATGGACATTGGTATTTTTGAGATATTGTTTTGATGGTTGGAATAAGATTTGGATTGAACTACTTAATTATGAGGGTCTACCCTTTAAATGAAGATGATGCTTTGTCATTGGCCACTTTGCTTCTTACTGTCTTCTCTCTTGATGCAAGGGCATATCCATGTGGTGGAGGAATGCCCTTGAAGATAATTTGACTATTCACACTTTTGACTTTCTAGTTGATGGTTTCTCTCAAGATGTTGGAACTTCTCTTCTAGTTCAATTTCTCATACAATTTGTGTGATTCTAGCGAGTCTTGCTCTTTTTGCCCCTTTAACTCCTATTGGTAAGTCCCATCCACCTACCTCAATTGCATAGTCTATAATTCCATTGGCCTCATATCAGCTTCAACTTGTCCTTGAGGGAGTTGCATGATATTCCTTTTGTGCTTATGGATGACCCCTCTACTGGGGAATTCACCCTAACTTCTAGATTTGTGGACTTGGAAGATAATATCTTTTGGAAAGTTATACAAAGGTAGAAGATATTCTCAAATCTCATACTAGATTAAAGAGTGAGATTAAATAGGGTAGGACCTGGCATCGTTTAGGCTAGATCATTAGGTACTTTCTTGCTTCAAGCATTTTGGTTGTAGTCATGTTGGTTTGTGCTTGGCAACTTGGTTGTAGTTGTGTATTACTCCTATTTGGGATGCTATAATATTTGTCTTTGGTTGTGGGCTTGCTTTGTAATAGGGTTGGGACATTTGATTTCCATTTTATCTAATAAAAACAAATTAACTAACATTTCTCTCTAGATAAATATACCAATCATTATGCTCTAAAGTATTTCATTGATGATGTGCTCAAAGATGTCTTTCAAATTTCTCTCTCTCTAAATTGGAAGTGCATTAAAGATGGTTTGGGTTTTGATAATACACTCCCAAATGTAGCAAGCATAACTTTAAAATTTTGTAAACAAAGTTTTCACAACTCTTCTCACACATAAAGTAGTATTCACGTGATAATTGGCTAAGAAAGCATACACTTCGACTTATTTTTTTTTGTATCTTCCTCTAGTATCCTAATATGCGGTAAAGATTTTCCTTTGGTGTTGGAGATAGAGGTTGAGCTTGTAGTTCTCTATGACCATTGTGTTATTCCTAGTATTTGCTAATACTTAGAGGTTGTGTTTAGGAGACATGTCATGCCCTGATATAACCTCCTTCACCTACAATGTGCTCACTTTGATAGAGAAATGACAATGATTGATTAAATGCAATAAATAGGGCTTTCTTTGATGTTGGAGATAGAGGTTGAGCTTGTAGTTCTCTATGACCATTTTGTCATTTCTAGTATTTGCTAATACTTAGAGGTTGTATTTAGGAGACATGTCATGCCTTGAGACAACCTCCTTCACCAACAATGTGCTCACTTTAATAGATAGAGAAATGATAATAATTGATGAAATGCAATAAACAAGGCTTACAATAAGCATCAAATAAAAAATGACCATCTCATCATGACTTTGCCAAGGTAAGGATCTTGCTAATCCAATATTAGGTGCACCCACCTAATTATAGAAGTTTTTATTGTTTTGAATTTGTCATATAATGCTATTATTGACCTAGGTCCAATTTTTGTTAATTTTGAAGTGAACTTTGAAATTAGGTTCATGCTAGTTAGAAGTTGCAAACTTTAAGAAATAAGTACAGTTTAAAAAAGCACCTTTCCAATTATAAATTCTCATCTCAAAATACCTTTTTTTTTTTTTTTTTTTTGTCTCTCATGACCACGAGATACAACATGCAAATATCAATTATTCAAATATATTGTAGAAAAACCTTCCAACCCCTCGTGTTCATTTTAATCCAATGTGAGGTGCGTTAAAAAAAAGATGTATTAAAGGTCTCCTTCAAGTCTTTGGTTGAAGTTGCTCCCTCTTAAACTTGTCTTAGTGTTACGGTCATGGGAACTAGCTTGAATGTGCTTATTGTTACAAAAGAGATATTACGCAAGAGTTAGGTTAAACTAAATACACTTGAAATATACCACTTTAAACTTTAATTTTTAGATGATAAAGAGAGATTGTATTTCTCCAATCTTTACGACCACTATTAACATACTATAGTTATGAGGTTTGGGGCTTTCACTTTTGTACTATAAAACATGCTTGATTGATAAAGTTTTCATAAGCACGTTATCTAAAATCTTGGACGCAACATGGTGAGTTTCACATATAATTAATTTGGTTGAATTTGGTATTCAACTTCTTCATATTTCAGCTATATTTCAAATGTAGTAAATTGTTGCTTAAATTATATGTACGAATAGACAATAATTGAGAATAAAAAATGTTCATTCAAGGCTCTCTAACTATCCATGGAGTCATATACATAAGGTATCACGAACATTCAGTATGCCCACTAGATGTACTTGTATAAGTATTGATAGTAACCATCTTTAGCTTATACTTTCTCCATCTTGTTCCTTGCATGGTGATTATTCATAGAATCATAAAGGACAAAGTCTTCTAAAGCTGAAATGATAAACTTGGAAGTAATAGAACCATAGGCAATAAAATGCATCTCTTTTTGAAAACATTATCATCAAAATTGAGATGGATTTATTAGTTCTTCCTAGTACGTCAAGTTCTCATTTGGTTTGATATTCTCCTTAAATCATTTGTCAGTTTGTCTCAATGTGACTAGAACTTGTTGCTTACATGATTCGATGTAGATATAGTTTTAGAGCTAGACATTATAATCATTTAATAGTATGTGACACTATTCTCATTTGAGACATCTTATAATTAGAAATTAGAAAATTAGGGAAATAAAAAACATAAGACTTTTAAAATAGAAGAGGAATGTGAATGGTTGGCATTCATTAAGTTCCCATCCTCTTGCAATGCAATAATAAAAAGGGTAAACAACTAGTGACACCCACTATAATTTTTCTTCTTTTGATCAAATAAATATTCGTCTCATTGAACATAGCTTGGACATCTTTTACATTCTAATTAAGGTTAGAGAATCATATTTGTACACTTTACAACAATGAGTAAAAATTAAAGGAGTGCATTGTAGTTAGGTTCTTAGTCTATTATAAGATTCATGGAAAGTTCTAATATCACTATAACCATCTAGGACATTATTTTAATTTAATACCTATGCAACTACATAATTTACTCTAACCATAACAAAACATTGTTGATCCCACATTTGTTGCATTACATTTACTTTGGGTAAGCATTCCATCATGGTCATTAATGATAAAAAATAAACAGTAGAGTGCATATTTTGGCATGTATGCTACTTTAGTTACCAATCTCCCAAGTTTAGTCACCAATGGGTTTAATAAACCTTGTGATGTATTGGATATCCTTTTTATTGACAACTCCTCAATATTGCTACACATATACGTTGTAACACACTAAACCACAGTTCGTCTCATGTCCTCTCAAGAAAATCCCACCAATATCAAATTGACTCCTCCACCTAGCCTCCTTTATGTTTTACACATCTACCATTGTTAGATGGTCTCTAGAACCTCACAACTAGCTTGTGATTGAGGCTCTATGCACATGCCATTAAATTTGAAGGTATCACTCTTCATGATAAATCTCGCATTGTAGAAGATGATCCATTGGACACTCTCTTCCCTAACCTTACATTTTTTAATATTTGCAATCTCTTAAATAAATTAGATCCCTTTTCTTCTATGCAATTTCAACACCTACATTAGCATTTCCATTTGCTTCACTTCTTATTTATCTTAGTTATCCACACCCAATCTACCTATGGGTGATCATATTGCCCAATCCTCGCCCTTTTAAGATCACTCCTTTCTCAAACACTAGATATTAGGCATTTGTAACTTTAGTTAAGAAGGAAACCAAGGGGTGGTGTAGTTTGCCAACTTTGGTTGTTTAAGTGGTTGCTCAATTTTGTGTCAACTTCTATTTAGTCGATTTTTGGCTATGTTCTTGTTGTTTTCTAGCTTCTGGCTAGATGCCTTGTGCTATTATGGGTTTTAGGATCCCTTCAAAACTTGTTTGTTGCTATTTCATTATATGCGAATGATTTTCTATTGATTGGATATGCTTATCCTATTAGACAACAATTTTGTATAGGGTTTCAAGGTCCCTTCAAAATGTTCTTTACCTTCAATAATTACTCTACTTAAGAAACTTCACCTATAATATATATCTTATTCATCCATTCTCAACCCTTGAACTTGATGTGTCTCAAGGTCTCTAATAAGAAATGTACATAATTCTTTTCAATGTGGACATCTCTTAATATGGTCGTGTGGTTATGTTATATATATCTCACTTATGAAAGGGACTTCTTTTCTCTCTTGTGATGTTGCCTCACCTCTAAGACCTAGGCATCTTGTTATCATTGATCCTCACAACCCTTGTTGAATTATTAGGTATTACTCTCTTATATATCCATGAAAATAAGTAGGTTGAGTAGCTTGCTCATAATCCTCATTGGAGCATGCCCTATGTAAGTCATGATATGAATAGCCTAATGCACCCCTCCCCTAGCTATAGTGAATGATGTTGAATATCACTCACTATGTGCTTCATGCTCATACAAAATTGTATGTCCGCCTTTTTATGTGAGACATAAGAGGATACAACCCTTCATTCACTATCCAATGCAAAATGAATCCAAGATGTCAATGATGTGGACATTGTGCATAGCTTGACGTTATACCTATTTGAAGTGTTGTTGTAACCACTTGAAAAATAAATATTTTTGAACTTTTAGGCCTATAGATCTAGTGTCTTAAACTTCACAATATCTAGTTTATATCACTACCAAATACATTCACCATGTCCTCAAAGGCCTTGAAATTTAGAATTTAATAGATTGGCATCTCACTTAAGATGTTTCCAATATAGTGTCTAATAATTAAGTCATCTTTGCAAGGCTTTCTAGCTCCTTAGGGGTAATGTGCATGGCATGATAAATCCTACATTAGTGCATATAATGAATGATATGTTTCTTTTATAATATATTTATAAAACTAGGGGCATTAACATAAAATTTAGTCCTAAGAATATGAAATGATGGCGGTAAATTCTAAATATACTTGGGATAATATTTAGAAACATATGAATGCAAATAATAAATATATTTTACAAAGTGACTCCTCACTGACTAGCTCTAGTCATTTAGTCCCCAACTTTTAGGTCACGTAAGTCACCTTTTATGTTGTCACCTCTTCATAGGTCGTATTCATTATACAATGCCTTCACATATATGAAGTTTTCCTTGGTGAGGGTGGAGTACAAGAAGAGTACACAATTGCTAGGAAAGGTGTCATAAAGCTTGCATTCTAATGTTTGTATTTATTTATTATTTTGTTGGTCATTTTTTAGTCCTCATGGAAAATGATGTTACACTAGAACATGATCATTATTGCTACATGTATACTTTGTTATGACATGTGCAAATGTGTGCAAGAAAATCTATGATGCATATAAGAAAATGTAAGAGAGGAGTCATTTGTTCACTCACTTATTGACCAACTTATGATGCATTATATAGAATTTTGAATGGAGACAATAAAATCACACAATTAGGGGGAAGACATCAGTAGTGGCTATAGCTAACTTCACACACTTAATTAAGGTAGCAAACTATATCGGATTGTGATGATTTTTTTTAGCTGTCTTTGTATGCGACTTAGTTGCTTATAGCTAAGATTTTGACTTTTGGGTATTAAAGTGGTCATTTCAAAGTGTCGACCGATACATGACCCCCATTGCGCCAGTAACCGCTCACTAAAAAATTTCAGCTTGTGGACAAATGTCTTAGTAGTGGTGCACAAATCTTCAATAGTGGTGGACAAATGGGCCAATCATGAATTAAAAAAGCTAAAAAATAATCAACTACTGGTATATAAATGATCAACTATTGATACATATGAAATTAATAGAGTGAACAATTATTAGATGGTCATTATGACAAAAAAAAAAAGTGAGCACTTATTGAACCCTAAGCCAATATTGATGCCTTTATCCTACACAAAAGATTGTGACAAAGTATAATAGGTGTAAGAGAATATATTATTTTCAGCTTCAAAAGCCGAGACTCCAAAAAGCATAGGAATTTGGATCTTTGATTTGGGTGCCATTTGCAGGTCATGGTATTGGCCTATGGTTTGTGGTTTATCACTCAGAGTTTCCTTGTTGCAAGTATAGTTTGTTTCATGTGATGCATAACAGATTTAAGATAATCTTATGCTTTGCTTGGTTGTTCTTGGCCGATGTCACTTCTATTCAGATGTCCCAAACATGGATTTGATTCTCATGGTTTCTAAGTATTGGTCAGAGAGCATCCTTGACTTCACGTATCAGATATTACCTAGAAAAGACACAGTTCAATAATTGCCCTTTTTAGTTTATACTTTAAAGACAGAAAGTATCAAATATGAAATGTCCGGAAAGATATGTTCAATGCATCTTAATAATCTTAGCGGAGGATTATCTGCTTTGTATTTTCATTCCTAGTTAAGGCCGGCCAATTGGTACTATTTTTTATAACCTCTTTCGTTTGGTATTATACTAAAAGCCAGATTCTCAGAGCACTTTTAATTCATCTGCATCTCTATTGAATAGATACATTTGACTGCGCTCTATATACATCTCACTTTGTGTAACAAATTCTATGTAAAGAGCGCTTTGCTTAGCCTTTCCCATTGACATTGCTGTTGCCCTCAAGCTTTAGAAAAATGTTCAAAGCCATGACCATTCCTGATCGCAGTACAGGAAAGCCAGTAAGCCTCTCAGTTCCAATTGTGCAAGAATTGGCATTACAGGATCCCCATGTAGTGCCTGAAAAATACGTGGCATCTGAACAGGACAGACCATCTCTAATTTTCTCTACTTGTGAATCTGATTCTATCCCTGTAATTGACATGTCAATTCTGCATGACAACCCAAAAGAATTGGAAAAAATTGCATTAGCAGCCCAAGAATGGGGATTCTTCCAAGTACGTCCCCCAAGATTAAACCTTCATAGCCTTGATCTATTCCAGTTTGGCTAAAATTTTGTGATTTGTGGGGTTTCTGTATGCAGGTAGTAAATCATGGAATTTATGGGTCTCTGATGGAAAGAATGAGGAGTGTGGTGAAGGGCTTCTTTCAACTTCCAGTAGAAGAAAAGCTCAAGTATGAAATGCAAAATAATCAAGGATATGGCCAGGCATTTGTGGCCTCTGAAGAGCAACGCCTTGACTGGGCTGATATCTTGTTCTTGTTCACCCTTCCTGTTGAATCTAGGGACATGAACCTGTGGCCAACAACTCCTGCAAATTTCAGGTATCGAACAGAGCTCATTAATATTTTTATTCATATTCACGAGTTGTGGTCTAGGGGAGAGCCTCCACAGCCTAAAAGAAAGAGTCCACAACTCATTTAAGAAATCTAGAAATGTCCCAAATAACAAACAATATGCACCTCCCCACAATCTATGAAAAATAGTACACAAATGCTAACAATTGCATTATACCTTTTTCCCACTGTGATGCCTCCTCCACCCCCCCACTACCTTTTTTCCCACTCTGTAAAAACTAGTTTGTCTTTTATGAGGCACTCACAAAGATGCTATTTAATAGATTTTGTATTGAAGATTTCAATTTACTTCAATTTGTATATTAGTGTTCACCCTACCACTGTTGCTTCGCTGCTGTCCCCACACCGTCCTCTCTCATTCCAAAATTTAAGCCCTTAGTCCACTATCCCTTAAATTCATCCCTGATCCTCGCATCCTTGTCAAGAAACTCCATGAAACTAGGCTTTTTTCCAATTTATCTTGAATGCCATTACTACTAAAATTTTTTTTCTTACGCCAGGGGTATCCCTGCGGCCCAACCTGTCTTACCCTGAACTTACATACTGCTAAGTTGGGGGCGAGCGGAGGTGAGACTAGTAACCTGGAGGGGGTATCCACAGCAGGCAAGCAGTCCCCCTCTTAAACCCGAGTCAAACCTGAGACCTATAGGAAAGCAAACCCACAACCCAAGCCAACTCATCTACCCGTCCAAACTACCATTACCACCAAAATTGGTACAGACCATATACAATCAATCAATGCTATTTTATTTTTTCATGTGACTCTACTGTTGATCAGCTCTCAAATTCAAATCTTATAAATTTCATGGTCTGCATATTGGCACCCATTCCACTTTATAGGTGTAAAAAATTTGTATTGCAGGGAGACTATGGAGGACTATGCTCTTGAGACAAAGGTACTTGCAGAAAAGCTTCTAACTGTGTTAGCACAAGGATTGGGGATAAGACCAAATTGTTTTGTTGAAAGCTTTGGGGAACCGTGTGGGTCTGTAAGGATGAATTACTACCCACCTTGCCCAAGACCAGACCTGGTTTTGGGCTTAAGTCCTCACTCGGATGCAGCTGGAATCACCATATTGCTGCAAGATGATAAGTGTCCATGGGAAGCTCTTCAAGTTCGTAAGGGTGGAGAATGGGTCTCTATTCCATCCATCCCAGATGCTCTTGTTATCAACATCGGAGATCATCTTGAGGTACTGCCCACTCCAAATTTATGTTAGAGATTAGTTTGCGTTGAATTCTTTTTTTCCTGTTTTATGTTAGGAAAAGTTAGGAGGGTAATATTCGAGTGTTGAATAAATAAAATAAAAATTTAATATTGATAAATACATCTTAAAAATTAATATCAAAGAGAGGCACATACATATAATAATATTGAAATGCAAGAATACATATGCAACAAACTTTCTTTTTAATTTGATAGCATTTTAGTAGTCATTTGTGGACTTGTTAAATCTCTATGGTAATATCAAAGATAGATACATGCATGTAATAATATTTAAATATAAAAATACATATGTAACATAATTTCTCTCTTTGATTTAATAGTATTTTTCTAGCCCTTTGTGTACTTGTAAAATCTCTATGATAATATCAAAGAGAGGCACATGCATGTAATACTATTCAAATGCAAGAGCACATATGCAACACTCTTTCTCCCTTTCATTTAATTGCATTTTAGTAGTTTGTGTATTTGTGGAATCTCTATAAAATTCACTAATCCAATCCCTCATATATGTGTAATTTAATAGGCACATAAAAAAGTAGTTTTACAATACCATGGATACCAAAACTATGAGCCAAGAAAAAGTTTTTTTTTTTTTTTTGTGGGGGGAAGGGAGCTAGTAGGATGTGTTGGATCATCTTTGATTCCTCCAATATAGCTTTCAACTCCAACTAACAAGGATGACAAGGTTAGGCCACCATCTATGTTTTCATTTTCATATTCTTACTTTTATGGCCAATGTTCTTTTATTATTTTAAGTTAAAATTTTTATAAATTTTTTTTATTTTGAATTTATATTCTTTTTTATGTTTTATATTTTTTATATGTTTTCTATGTTTGTTTATTTCTACACTTTGTTCTTTTATTTATTTTCATTCAACCCCCTTGTTCTTTTCATCATTTTTATCTTAATTTATATTTATATTTCCTTTCTTTTCAATGCCTATATTCTCTTTATTCTTTTGTTTTTATTCTCTCCGTCTCTTTGAGTATCCCTCCTCTATTTTTAGTTTTCTCTCTTTTTTCTTACTTCTTTCACATTGTATTCTATACACTTACGCCATGTGTATTTGTATTGTAACTTTTTCCATCTTTTACATTTTTGCTTAATTGAACACACACACACACACACACTCTCTCTCTCTCTCTCATATACATATATTCTCCCTTATTTATATTTTCACAAGTCCATTCTTAGTTGCTTTTTTCCCCTTTATTCTCATATTCTTCTCTTTTCAACTCATTCATTCACTCTCTTTCACATTTTTTCTCTTTTGCCATTTCTATGTTATTCCCTTAGAACATATTTATATGTATCTTGTTGTCATTTATTCTCATTTTTATATCCTTTCTTTTATAATTATTGTGCTTGCTTACCTTGCTTATTCTCTTTATTTCATTATTATATAAGGACACATATTCCTTTCTTTTTCTTTGTTGTTTTCATTTTCTTTTTTAAAAAATATGTTCCATTTTTTTTTTCATTTTCATTCAATTACTTTCTTTATATATTTTTGTAGATTATTCTATTAATTTTTAGATTTCTCCTTTATGTCCAGTTTTTTTACATTTTTTTCCTTTCTAATTTCCATCCTTGGGCTTGATACAATCCTTTTTTTCTTCACCCTTCCTTTTTTAACTTGTCTTGGTCTGCAATCTATCTATTTTCTTTCTACAACTCTCTTATCTTGATGATGGATTATGGAGTGTGATCTGCAATGTTTGATGCAAATAAATTACGTGCAGTTGAATATAGAAGCACAACACAACAATCATTTTGGATTGTGGAAATCTATTGTCTTGGGTGAGGTCTTTCTAGACCCACTTGTCACATATATAGAATTGCAATTAAAAATCACACAACCATAACATGCAGCACCATCCATGTTTTCCTTGCATTAGATAACATTACACAAACACTTCTCTAGGTACCAAAGACACATTTTTGCACAAGGAAACCTTTCTGGACATGACAATGAAGCTAAATGTCAATCCATCTAGAAGTTCATATTCCCAAGATTCGTTCATTTCAATATATAGATCTACAATTCATGCTTAGTCATTTCCAACAATTGCAATCTCAAATCTACATGATCATACTTTGTTTCTACTTGATTTTTCCATGTACAGTCCTACATGGTACTCATGAATTAATGTGAGTATATTATCTTATTAATTCTAATTTCAAATTTTCAATGCCCCTTTTTTGAAATAGGATTATATTTATAATTAAAAGTATGAAATGAAGAGTTGCGACCCCCTCAAACATGAGATAATAAAGGGAGAATATTTATTGAAGGGGGATACGAAGGAAGGAAGAAAGATTGGAGCATATGAATCAAAGAAGGATTAATGGAAAAATAAAGGAAGAAGAAGAAAATAAGGAAGCGACTCTTTCAAAGGGGAAAAAATATGAAGGGTTGTACTCTTACAAAGGGTGGTAACTTGTGAAAGGTTGTGACTCTTGCAAAGGACAAACATGATCAAGAGGTGTGAATTCTCCCTCACATTGGAAAATATAAAAGGTAAAAAAGGCTTCATTTAAGGAGGACATTTAAGGGATATCAGTTTGGAAACTAATTTATTATTCTCAAATGCAACAATGAAAAGTAGTGACTCAATTATTATTAAAGGTGATGACTCTTTGACGAATAAACAATCATCATTCACTAATATATCAAAATAATATTCATTACATCATTACTCATCAATCATCTAATCAATATTTACTTTATCATCACTCACTAATACCTCAAATCTCCAATCAAAGGAACTCTATTAATCAATCAATCATATTGTAGATGCCATCTACAACAAACAACTTTTCCAACTTAAGTGCTAAAGTCCATGACCTCCCTCTTGCCAACTTTCTTTTTGCATCTTATGTTGTTGCATGCCACATGTCAGGATGATGCTAAATCCTGAAGGCGCTAGGAATCAACTTTCAAAGAAAGCTCACTAGCTTGCCACATGTCTACGCAACACAAGTTTAATACAATCCAAAGACAGAAGATTCAAAAGATCTTGCCTATGTGAAAAATGTTTGAGCTACGATCATGTCGATCAGTTAACTGTGGATCCAACTCCTCTAATGCAGAGCACCGCTTGTTAGTTTGATAAAACATCTTGAGTTAGATTTGATTCATGGAAAGGGAAACCACCTCTATGTGCCAAAAAGTGAAGTGATCACCATGAGTAGAAAAGGAAATTTACTTCCCCATGATGGCAAAGAGGTTGAAGAAGGCACA
This sequence comes from Thuja plicata, assembly GCA_018584345.1. NCBI lineage: Eukaryota > Viridiplantae > Streptophyta > Pinopsida > Cupressales > Cupressaceae > Thuja > Thuja plicata. The sequence goes on along the minus strand of MU216957.1, from coordinate 49,583 downwards.
AATGACATTCATTCCATGTGCATGGAGAAGCTAGTGATGCAAATTGTCGCCATGCAGACAATTGCAACTATCATCACGATTGAGCTACCACACAGATAACATGCAATAAAAAGAATGTGTTCTAAAAAATCCCAGGGGAATGATGTATTATGAGTTCAACTAGGTTCCGCTTTTAAGAAAAATCAAAATTTTGATTGGAATTCTATATTTGGATTTAAGAGCCTTAGGAATTAATCCTTATAGGAAATCTTTGTATTCAATAAGGGATGTATTCTATTATTAACTTTGTAATTTGCAACCTCCATTTTGACTTTAGCACGTTTACTCTCAATAAAGTATTTGGACTGTGTTTTTGTTGTCTTTTTATTGCTGGTTATCAATGTGTTGTATGCTATTAAAGTGTGTATGATGTCCTATTAATCCATGCCATTTTTTCCAACTTCTTATAATTTTGGTGGATCATGGATCATGCAGATTTTTTTCTTGTTCATTTTTCCTAAAATTATGGATAGGTTATACCTTTCATAAGTCCCAGAATGGTTAATTATTGTGAAAAATATCTAGGGATACAAGTATTTTCACTAGACCCTTGCAAAAGCTACTCGGAATGAGGATTTGGATAATACATTCTATATCTTTGTAGCTTTATGTATTTTGTTCTCCTTTCCAAGGATTAAAAGGTATGTTATGTTTCATGTCTTCCTTTCAAAAATAATCTCTTCCTAACTTCCTAGAGAATGTTTTAAAGTGTTTTAAAATATTTGCATCAATGCATCACCTCAGTTCAACTTTCACTTTTTATAATCCTCTCACTTTTCACCCCATCGGAACAAAGAGCGAGATTCTAAAAACTTAGAGGTTGTTTCATAGAGCGCATCAAGTCCTACATATGTGAAAATGCTGTTGAGAACACATTGGATGTTGAGAGGGAATTGAATCAACATAAACCAAAATCTCACTTAAAAGTAATCAACTATCTTGAATATTCATTTCATAACACATTAAGCAAACAATGAACTAAAAAAACAAGACATCAACACCATGATGTTTATACATGGAAAACCCAAACTGGGAAAAACCATAGTGAACACTTTCTCACAGAGATAAATCACTGATATATATATATATATATATATATATATATATATATATATATATATATATATCATTTGGTTATAAAGATAATCAGAGCTCACTGCCAATACACCACCAAATATGGTTAGGATCTCATTGGTTTAGACTTGCAAATAGAGGCTCACTACCAAATTAGCAAGAAACAAAAAATAACTTGTGCACCCAAGACTCATTGTCCTAGGGACAAGGTACATAGAACTCTCCACAATAGATAGAGATAAATTCTCCTGATAATGCATCTGTCTTGCACAACACTGTCAACCTTAGCAACACACTGTCTCTATCTTTACTTCTATGACACAGTCACAAAATGGCAACCTTATATACTGAAATTTTTCTCTTCTAAAACTCTTCTTATAGATCTTCACTTTCTTCCTCATTATTCTCTTACCTTTTTCCATATCACACATTGTACTTATATACAAGATAGGTCATTGGAATTACCAGGTCGACCATGCCAAAAGAAAATTACAAGCTTACAATGTCAACACTAAATTACAATAAGGTCCATGCCAAGAGCATCCAGACCAAAACATAGCTCACACATAACATGTACCCATCTGGATAAGAGATAATCATTAAGTGCAATACTCAGACCAAAATATATGAGGCATGATCCACTCCAGGAGAGAGATAGGAACACAAGCATGTTACACATCCCAATACTAGATCCACAATTACTAGAATAAATTCTATAGTTATCTCAAGTGTGTAGCATCGCACTGTCGAAAGAACCACATCACTTGTCAGTTGTATTCAGACCTCCACATACCAAGGTGAGATCCAAAATCTATGTTAGATGCTATATCACTTCTTAGCTATCCATGCCAAAAACTATCACAACACATTTTCGGGCCAAAACACAAACTGATCATAACCACATTACTTGGTAACACAATCTTTGAATCGATAGGAACTGTTTTTGGATCACTAGGAAACACCACAACCAAGACCAAAACTTGAATAGAATAAAAATCACATCCACACATCTTCAACCTTTATTTCCAGAGTAGAAACCTTTCAGAAAACATAACTAAGCAACTGCCATCTTCAATTGTATATCTCTGTTATTGAACCACTAACTTTCAGACCTAAGAATATAACACTAAAGCATCGATAAACATCATTCTCACATGATCTCCAGAATACATACTTGTCTTCCATAGTTCTGTAGCACTATCATGTCCAACACATGACAACCTTACTTCTTCCAAACTTATCCAAACCACTAGATATACCTAAACATGCTCTTCCACAAATGCATCTGGACCACATTGTTAGAGAAAACACCTCCAGACCACAGTGTTTGACATCAATGACAAATAGAAAATCAAACAGACATATATTTCCAATAATCTCCTCTGTCATTGATGGAAAATAGCCACCAAATTTTTTTCATTGAGATATTAATCAATCTCAACTTCCCCTAATTGAAGTAACCAAACAATTCTTCATTAACCTTCATACATTTCATTCTTCTCTTTAGAAAGATAGTGTCAAATAAACATTTTCCTTATCTTTCTCCCCCTTTTCCATCAAGGACAAAGGCCAAAAGCATACTTACCATTTCTCTTCCTGAGAACATCCACTAGCATCAGTCCAAAAAAATCCAAAAAGCTCCCCTTGGATGGATGCACTACTCTAATACACTTATTTAAAAGGTTCATAAACAACCCCAAGCTTCTCCCAAAGAAACATAAAAGTATTATGATCATGCAATGGAACTTCATGGAACATATCTTCAATGGTCTTTAGTCTTCTAGACCGACTCTGCATAGTAAGAACCTTCTCAACTGTTAGATCATCTTCATCCGATGAGACATGAGAAGCAACATGCTCCTCACCAGTAATAACTTGAACATCAGCTCCTATAATTTCCTTCTATTCACCAACACCTTTATGTTCTTCTTCTTCATTGCCACTTGAAACTATTGTCAAAGTAGAGCATCTCTCTAGACGCATTCTTTTGATTTTCTTTTCTTGTTTACCAAAGGATGAAGCCTCTGCAGACATCTTTCTCATTCTCTTACCCTTACCTCTGTCTTTCCCTTCGCCGACACAAACACACAGTTCTACCACAACTTCAATCCTTGCAGCACCAATATCCTTTGGTATTTCAATAATACTCATACATCCTTCCTTAGTAGTCCCATAGGACAACTCAATTTCCCAAAAACTTCTAGGCTCTACATCTTCTAAGTAGCATAAATCCTTATCAACATAGAAGACATCACCCTCCTTATACTAGTCAATTACTTTAGGAGGAAACCGGTTTCTCAAACACAACCTATACTTCAACTCATCAAAGAATCTTCTACAATAAACAACATTGTCATCAAAGCAATCTAGATGCATCCTAATTTGTGAATCACCAGTTATATAATTTCTTCAATTCATATTTGAACACAACTTAGTATATACAATCTCTAACCCAACCAAACAACTAATACATTGTTTACTAATCCATACAATCACTTTTATAGAGCGCAAAATAGAAATTTTACCTCTGGAAAAACCTTCAAGCCTTATTGTCATGCTGAGGAGATGCCTAGCAACCAACCTAGAGGGGGAAACTAGATTTGCTTGAAAAATCCCCCTTAGACCATGAAGTTAGAGTCATTTATCAGAAGAGGGAACAACACCCATAATGGATGCTAGATCACCTTCAAAAATATCATATATTATCTCAATCGAATATCACCTATTCTTTTCTTTTGAGTCATTTGCAACCATTGGACAATCATCCTTTTGATCCATACTTTTGCAAAACCTTGCAATATGTCTTGTCATGTTACAATTATACAAAACTGTACCATCCTTTTTTCATTCTTGTAGTTTTATTATTCCTAACATTGATGTTTATTCTTCATTTAACCTTGTGTTCATATCCATTGCAACCAATGATATCCATTGAAGTTCTAAACATTTATATTCATATTCATTCTACTTTTGTACTGAAAATTCTTATGTCTAAACTTATTGCAATGATAACATCTTCCATTAAAATCATAACTCCTTTTTTGACTTCTATATTCATTAGCTTTGTGCCCTACTTTATTGCAAGAAAAAAAACTCTATTAAAAGATGAATACCTATAATGAATAGGAGGATGTCTCTGATTCATCAACCCCTTTTTGTCTTTGGCCTGCATCTGATCTACCAAAACCTTTTTGTCTTTCACCTGCTTTTCATCTACCAAATCCTTTTTTTCTTCCACCTTCTTCCGGTCTACCAGATCCTTTTCATCTTCCACTTGCTTCTAGTCTACCAAATCCTTTTTGTCTTCCACTAGTTTTTTTTATTCATTCTTTATTTCCTCAAGGTTCTTCAATCATGCAGAATCCACCTTGTCTTATTTGAGTTCTATCTCAACTTCATCTCTCCAACTTCCATTGCATTGAGTTAGAAAACACAAATTCTCACATTTGTCTTCAATATAATAGATGTTCCCAACAGTCCTAAAACCTTCTACAACCCTCTTACTAGTCATTTTCTTTTTAATAACACAACCATCAATTTTGAATATAATTTTATACCCTTTCTTACACATTTGACTAGCACTCAACAAATTATGTTTCAAACCTTCAACATAATGAACTGATTTAGTTCTATACTTTCCATCAATTGAAATGGTTCCAATGCCTTTGATTTGTGCACTTCCTTCTCCTGCAAATCTGATTTCTCCTCCATCACACTCTTCAAACTTAATAAATCTTTTCTTGTCTCCTGTCACATGATTTGAACATACACAATCTATAATCCATGCACCTGCAACAAATTTAGCATGTAATGCAACCTCCTCTTTCTTTTGTAAAATAGCCAGATACAAAGATTCCTCCATTGTTTCATTAGTATCCTCATCTTTAGATAAGTATTCCTCCATTGAACATAAACTCTTTTTACCCTTGCCTTTGAAATTTGTTCTTTTCTTGATATCACCGTTCCTTTGATTGTCTTTTCTATCATCATCTTTTGATTCACTATAATATTCCTTATACTTGTAGTCATTAGAAAAATGTGAAATTCTTTCATAATTAAAACACTTAAGAGGTAACTTACATTTGTATTTAACAATGCCTCACTTGAATCTTCTTGAAAGAAATGCTTCAACTTCCTCCAACATATTTCTTGTCTCTGGTTCAACTTCTTTGACATCTTTAAATGCAATCTCTCTCTCTTTTCCCTTTCAAACTCTATAATCTCAATTGTAGAAAGTGAACCAACAAGCTGATCAATTGAATATTGACTTAGATCATTGCTTTCCCTTATTGAACATGCCATTGGTATGAAATATTTTGGTAGGGTATAAGGCTTTAAGTATAACATCTTTTTCTTCTAGATGTCCTCCAACAAATCTGATTCCATCAACAACATCTTTGACTTTGTATATGTAGAATTTAACACTCTCATCTTCTTCCTTTCTTTAGACCTCATACTTCTTCTTTAGGTTCATTAGTATTGCATGGTTTGTCTTTGAATCCCCTTCATATACCAAAACCAACTTATCCCATATCTCTTTAGCTCCTTTTATACTTTCACCTTTCCAAAAGTTGTGTCACATAAACTGTTAAAAAGTATAGCTCTTGCTTTCACATTAGCTTCCTTTTTTTTTCTTCATTAGTAGTCAAAGGTTTTCTAGGAGGTGGATTGAAAGCAATTATTGAATAACCTCCCAAATACCATTCTGCAAAGTTTCCAAATATGCTTCCATCTTGTCTTTCTAATAAAAAATATGTACCATCAAATACCTGAGCCTGAAAGTGTAAGTTTTGTGCATCTACCCAAACAGTTAAGCTTCTTCAAGAGGAACCTGGTCCTAATACCAATTGTTGAACACACACCTGATGTTGAGAGGGGGGAGGTGAATCAACATAAACCAAAATATCACTTAAAATCAACTAGCCTGAATAGTCACCTCATAACACATTAACCAAATAATGAACTAAAATAACAAGACATCAACACCAAGGTTTTTATATGTGGAAAACCCAAATTGGGAAAACCATGGTGAGCTCTTCCTCACAGAGATAAATAAATGATATATATAATTTGATTACAAAAATAATAGAAGCTCACTGCTCTGGACTTGCAACTAGAGGCTCACTGCCAATACAACACCAAATATGGTTTGGAGCTCATTGCTTTAGTCTTGCAAACATAGGCTCACTACCAAAGTAGCAAGATACAAAAAAGAACTTGTGCACCTAAGACTCACTATCCTAGGGACAAGGTGCATACCAATCTCCATAGTAGATAAAGATAAATTCTCCTGATAATAAAACTATCCTACACAACTTGTTCAACCTCAAGAACACACCATCTCTGCCTTTACTTCTCCGCCACAGTAACAAAATGAAAACCTTACAAAAATGAACTCCGCTCTTCTAAAACTTTTCTTAAAGATATTCACTTTCTCACTCATCGTTCTCTCTTACCTTTTTCCAAAGCACACACTATACTTACATAAAAGATAGGTTATTGGAATTACAACAAGGTCATCCATGAAACAAGAAAATTACAAGTTAGTCATGTTAAGAGTAAATTACAATAAGGTTGATGCCAGGAGCATCCAGAACAAAACATGGGTCACACATAACATGAACCCATTTGGATAAAGAGATAATCATTAAATGTAATACCCAAACCAAAAAATATGAAGCATGATCCACTCTAGGAGAGAGAGGGGACCACAAATGCATTACACATAGCCCAATACTAGATCCACAATTACTAGATTAACTTCCATAGTTATCTCAAATGTGCAGCATCACACTGCCCAAAGCACCACATCACTTGCCATATGTATTTGGACCTCCACACGCCAAGATGAGATCCAAACTCCATGTCAGATAGCATATCACTTGTCAGTTGTCCACGTTAGAATACATCACAACACATTTTTAGGTGAGAACACAAACTTATCATAACCATATTACTTGGTAACATAGTTTTTGGATCACTAGGAACTATTTTCTGATCACCAGGAAATACCACAACCAAGAAAAAAACCTAATACAATATAAATCACAACTGCACATCTTCAATCTTTATTTTCAGAGCATAAACCTTTCAAAAAACATAGCTGAACAACTTTCATCTTGAAATGTATATCTCTATTTCTAAACCAATGAATTCTAGACCTAAGAATATAAAACTAAACTACTTATAAACATCATTCTCACATAATCTCCAGAATACATAAATTTCTTCCACTATTATGTAGCACTATCATGTCTAGTACACAACCTTACTTCTTCTAGACTTATCCAGACTACCAGATATACCTGAATGTGTTCTTCAAAAAATACCTCTGGACCATAGTGTTAGAGGAAATACCTTTGAACAATAGTGTTTGATATCAATGACAATCAAACAACAAAACAAACATATATTTCCAAAAACTTCATGACTTCTCTTATTTAGATGCGAGTCTCTTAGGGATCAACACATATAAATATCAACCAATCTTGACAACAATCGATCAAGGAATATAAATAATTAATTTCTAGAATAGAAACTGGTTGCAATAAATAATAATATTCAAAAATATAATTGTAGCATCCATTTGAGGATACATTTATTATTTCTTCAAGATGTATTTAATTGGACATAGTCTAGCAAAATCCTTGAGAAATCATGTGTTGGATTTGTGAAGTGTCTTGTAAATAGGGACGACTTGCCTTTTGAGTTTAAAAATGTTGAATGACCAAAAATACTTCATGCATCTTATCAAGTATGCTACCCCAAGATGGATGGATAAAAAATCTTGTCGTGCTCATGAACGAAGAGGCCGAATGGACTAGAGATCCATTCTATGTTCTTGGGCTTGGTTGAGGAAGACAACCAAATTCAAGGGTGGACCAAGGAATAGAATGGACCAAAAGCCCTTCCATGCTCTTGCAATACAAGGATGATCATCCTTGAGGTTGTTTTTTGCAAGCATTTCCAATGAATTCCTAATATGACTGACTATAAGAAAAATGCCTTGATTCAAATATTAACGATATTAGGGTGTATTGATTTAGATATAAATGATGCTCATATGGATTTAGAAGCTATCATTGATTCTTGATACTTGAATTTTTAATGTTTTACTAGTGATTAATATTATTTGTAGGCCCCAAACCATGAATATCCCATAAAATGCATCACAATTGGTAAGTTTATTATAAAGTTCTGATTAAGTAAAGATAGGTTTTACAAGGACCTGAAACCTTTACAAAGTATAAGAGTTCAGTAGGTTTTACAAGGACCTGAAACCTAAAAAGAGTTAATACAAATATTCAATGAAGTACAACAACAACTGTGCCGAGGCACCCAAGAAGGAAAATGAAACAACCATCCAACAACCGATCCAAAAAAAGTCCCATAGATAAAACAATAAAGACAGGGACAACAAAAACCCAAAAATAGAGCAAAAAAGGAAAGTTACATGCCCTGCACAAGTTTCTAGGCCTCAATCAACATAACCTGCATATTACTAACCGTGTTCTTGAAATCTTATGTTTCCTTGTCCGCCTTTGGACTGATCTTCTTTGTGCTTGCTCTTGTACGAGTACCTAGGCCAGTAGCCTCCTTCATCTCTCTGCAATCCTTCTCCTTGTTGTCCTGGTCAAGCTTATCCATCAATATCTGTGCGTGGCCAGTATAAGCTTTTAGACTCATCAAACATTGCTCGCCAATTTTCTTCACCATTCCCTCCAACCTTTCTACCTTGATTTTCAAGTTCTTGATTTGCATTGCACTATCATCCTCCTCCGCCTTTTCTTTGATTTCCTTATTCTGTCTCTCCATTGTCCCCACTTTATTAACAAAATCCACCTAGGATTCCGAGTTACCTACTGCTTCTTTCATTTCATCCAAACAAACAACCCCAATTTTCTCCCCAATTCCCATACTATTTAGAATATTAATTTCAGCCCTCATAATTTCAACTTGTTTTTTCAAATTAGCATTATCATCAATCAAATTACTCACCAAGCCTGTAAAACCCGCAATGCACTCTTTAGTATCCATAGGCTTTTGATACTCCCCCATGTCCACATTATCATGGTAGCCACAATCCTCGTTCCCAGACTCTTTCTCTGTTCTTATTTTCTTATTGCCCTTCGTAATATCTTCCTCCTGCTTATTATTATCAGCCCTAGGGCTTTTGTCCTCATTATTATCACCCTTTTTATCCTCCCTATTTTCACCTTTGTCCTCGTCCTCATGGTTCTCCTCTATTTTTTCTATCACATCTTCCTCCTCCGAAGTCAAATCAATTCTCCTCTTGCTGGAGTACTTGCTCTTTCGATTGATCTTAACTTTCTCCTTACCTTCCCCACGTTTCCTTTTCTTAGAGTCCTTTTTCTCCTCCTTCTTCACTTCCTCAGACTCATTCTCTGTTTCCGTTTCTTCCTCCTGAATTTTATTATAAAGTTATATTGGTAAAGAACATACAATTCTCATCTTAATTTGCAAATATTATTTTAGGACTAAATTTGGGTGAATCCCAAAAATGGACATTACAATTGGTATCATAGCTTTGATCATGCTAGCTAGAAAATAAAAGAATGAAAGTCTATGTAATTCAAACCATTGCCTGATCATGCCGAAGATAGACAAGAAATGTTTAAAAAACTCACATTTCTTACCAATCATATTGGAATATGTTTCCCTTTTACATTGTAAGCATTTGTATAAGATAAGAAATATGTTCTTCATACATTCTACTAAAGGCCAAGATATCATCTAAGTAAACAATCATATAATAATTAATACATAGCCTAACTAACTATTTCATCAACTTCATAATGTTAATTGGAACATTAAACAATCAAAATGATAGAACGTGCAACTCAAATAGTCCTTTCTTAGTCATAACATTAATTTCCTATCATCTTGTTCTTCAATTCAAACTTGATGATACCATGATTTCAAAGCCAAATTTTTAAAATTATTTTCATGTCATAGTTTATCCAATAAATCAGCAATATGGAGTAGTAGGTACATTTTTCTTATTATAATTTTGTTCAATACCCTATTAGCAATACACATTCACAAAGTCCCATCTTTATTTCACACAAATAGAGAACCACAAGGAAAAGTAATTGGTCTAATTGAACCTTTATCAATGACTATCTTTAGTTGCAACTTAACCTTATTAGCCTCTAAAATACTTTGACAATACAACAATGTTTGAAAAAGGGAAGTCAAGAAACAATTGAATCTTGTGTTCTACAGTTGCCTAAGAGGCAATCCCTGTGGCAACAAGAACAACTTTGAGAATGGTTTACCAACTGACCAATTTCTCATTGTTCTTGATGAGTTTAAACCTAGGTAAAGTCTTTATCCTAACCTCCAAAAGCTCTTCTTTTCCACATTGTAACAAAATAAGAAACTTTCCATTTGCATCAACGAGCCTCTTCAATCAATAAATTCTAACCATGTAATATTAAACCTTCCAACATATGAGTTCAAAGTGAAGACTTTATCATTTTGGTTCATAAATAGTTTTTTTTCCTTTAAAAGTATATTTCATCTCTCACATGGAGATAGGGCTTACATAAAAGACACAATAAAATTCTAGACATATCACATCAGTAAGAAATTCATCCTTAAACTCTAGATTAAACCCACATGTCTATTTACATTGTCTTGTGACTTAGATGACCACTTTTTGTTTCAACCATATAAACATGACCCATAACTTTTAACCCATTAACTTATAAATTTGGAACATTATATTTCCTTGTATCAAACAATGCACCAATATTATTTCCCTTGGATAGTAAATTGATGTGGAATAAGTTAGTAAGTTCTTCATCTTGAGAACTTCCACTGACTATACATGTACACTTACATGCCATGACACATGAAAATCTCTCATTAGTCTTAGAATTGAAAACATTGTTACACCGATAACAAGATTTAAAGGACAATCATAAGGATGTTATAAATAGTCATGAGAGTGTTGAAAGTTGTGGTAGAAATCCAAGTTAACAAAGGACGAGTGAAACAAATCTAGAAACGTGCAAAGGCATTGATAGCACATGGAGGGAGATTCAAATTTTTTTAATGAAAACTAAAATAGTCATGAAGAGAAAAGGCTAGGATAAGTATAAGAAAGCATTGCAAAGTCAATGTACAATGAACAAAGGTTAAATGAACAAGAGGATAGTTGGATAGAGGTCCCCACCTAACTTATTTTGAAGCTAAATTTCATTATTTTGTGTGGCAAAGATGATAGGATAAGATATCAACCTATATGAGTATGAAGATAGTCACGTCCTAAGTCATAAAAATTAAAGGCCATTTAATGCATGGAAGAGACAAGTGTTGTACTCAAAGTATGAAAAATTATTGTTGCATTTTCATTTTTAGGGTATCAAGAAGCTATTTGAGGCAAGAATCTCAAATAATTTCCTTGGTTGTGGACATGGTGGGCCTTTGTAGTAGTTGTAATAATGAATTTGTGGCAAGTTGTCATAACATTGTCAGAAGTATATGGATCCTATTGCACATGCTGAAATTACAACCATAAGAAAACATACAAATCCAAGGTAAGAAAATCTATATTCCAAATAATTGAGTTACTAACAATTTGCATCAAGTAGAGTGGAAGGAAGTTTTAGTCACTTCTTGACTTATGTATACAATGAAAAGTCATGCATATAGGAAGATTTTCCACAAAGGAAAACACAATAAAGAAAAACACATTGATTATATCAGATTAACATAGTAAACAAGGGGGATCCAATGATTGGTTCGAGGCCTTCATATTGGTGAATAATTTAGTTGACAAGATTACAATTGACATTTCTTGAGGAAAAACAATCTTGGGGAAGGTGGATTGTCATGTACCCTTTTTGAATTAGGATTTGATAAAAATAAAAATAAAATATAAAAAAATTAAAAAATATAATATAATATAATAAACATTTAATTTAAGCTAAATGAATAGTCAAAAGACAAGAAATGAAGATTTGTGACTCCCTCAACATGAGATGTAAAAGGGAAGAGATATCATTTGAAAGGGGATATGGATGAATGAAGCACATGAATCGAGGAAGGATTAATGGAAGAACAAATAAATGTGAAGAAAAAAGGAAATCATTCTTTCAATGGGTAGAAATTATGAATGGTTGTACTTTTTAAAAGGGTGGTAATTGTGAAAGGTTAGGACTTTTTGAAAGGTATAAATAATGAAGGGTTGTATACTTTCAAAGGGTAATAATTGTGAAAGGTTATGCCTCTTGAAAATGATAGATGTGATGGAGAGGTGTGACTTCCACCTCACATTGGAAGATATACATGGGAGAAGGTTTTATTTGAGGAGGACATCCAAGCCCAGAGATCAATTTAAAAAATAATTTATTACTCTAAAAGGCAACAATGAAGAGTGGTGATATCAATTCTCATTAAAGGTGACAACTCTTTGATGACATTATTTTTCCATTAGTATACTCAGATGAAAAACACAGACAGAAAGCATTACCGGCAAACAAAAAGCATCACCGACGAACCACAAGTAGTACCGGTGAAATGCAAGTATACCCGACAGGACAAAGATTTTTGAGAAAAATGTAAGTATAAAATTGACAAGCTTCATCGATGAAGACAAGCTTCACCGGCGACACAGTTTATAGAACAACCCGATAGGAACAAACAAGCATACCCGACGACATGTTCAGAGAAAGGAACACCGACGGCCAAGAACACCGACAGTCAGAACCGATAATCAGAAAAGCCGCAAATTGTGGATCTGATTTATACACAGCGGATAAAGCAAAGTTATTCTATTTTTGTAGATTTGTTTTTTGTTTTTTAATGGTCATGCAAGTTTTATGTAAATGCTTTAAAGCAACCTAACAGATTTAAAGCATATCTAACTATAGATCAAGATCAAGTTGTATATCTTGGATCTAGAGTTAATCCATGATGCATGAATCAAGAATTGAACCTAAGCTAGTATAAATAGATGTTCATACTCAATTGCGAGTACATGAATTATTACAAATTGATAGCCACAAAGAACATCTAAGGAGTAGAAGGCAGAATTCATGCAAAGAGCAGAAACATAGTATATCAGTTATCAAGAACACATAGAGGCTACTGACGAGCAGATAAAGGTAATACTCAATCATGGAAGGATGATTAATAGTATTTTTGGAGCTTTATAGGATCTGTTATTAGCAATTGAATATTGCATTTATCATTAGATCAAAGACTTATGTAGTTGCATTCTAACAAGTGCATCACATCTAAAATCCTTTTGTAGAAGGTGGACATAACCGTCCTTTGTAAATCTCTTAACAGAGTGCTTAATTAACAGTGTTGTTAAAAGCTTCAAACGAAGTAGATCTTAACAGGTCTCCACTATAATACTCCTAACAGGGTAGGTCATCATAAGTGACCAATTGTAAGCCTTAACCAGCCCTTCTTATCTGCAGATAGTGAAGTTTTGTGGGTAACAATCCCCACCGTAGTTTTTACTTCCTAACAGGAGTTTTCTGTGATATCATATCTTGTGTTATGTGTTATCTAATTTCATGAATGTTTCTATTACCGTTACATATCAAAAGGAATGTATGATATGATTTCATATAAACAAATAAAGATGAACAGATAGATAAGTTAAATTTACAAACTGATGACTAAGGGTTAATGGGCTAACCAAGAAAAGTTTTAGAGGTATTGATTCACCCCTCCCCTCTCAGTACAATTATCTCAATATAATTCCAAAAATTGGTATCAGAGCTAAGCCTCTCTTGAAAAGTTTAAAGACTTGAGAGAAAAGATCGGAGCAATGGATAAGTTCAGACTGGATATGACTATTGAGAATGAGCAGTTACAAATGCAGATAAACTATGAGCAGTACAAGGAGGAAAAGACAAAGCTAAGAAAACTTCTTGATGAAATACAAATTATGGCAACCAAGATGAATGAAAAAGACTACAAAGAAATGGAAATACAAGAGTACTTTGAAACAACAGAATCATCATTGAGCAAAGCCTCAGTTGCATCAGTTGAAGAAATTACAAGTATGCAAGAGATCAATCTACATCTGACAGATCAAATCAAGATGCTGCAAATTGGTCAAGAGACTCAAATGGTGAAAATGATTGATGTCATGAATGATGCAAGAAAAGTTGAAAGTGAAAGAACACTAGCCATTGATGATAGGAGGAAAATTACAGAGAAGATACAAGATAAAGAATCAGAGATTCAAAGACTCACTGAACATCACCATGAGGTCACAAACCAGATTATTCTTACGAGTCAAGAAGCAAACAAATTAAATACAGAACTCATAGCAAGAATACAGACCATTGGTGAATTAAGGGAAGAAAATGAAAAAGTAAAGCATGAAATCAAAGTTTAGAATCAACACAATGAATTGATCAGAAAGGCTGAGGATAGCAACAAAAGGATGGATGACTTTCTTGATGGACAAAGAAGAGTCAACAACTACACATGATTAGGGTACAATGAGAACGGAGAATCCTCTAATGAATCTGACAAGAGAATGCTTTCACAACCCCAAGATCCAAGAAGATGTCATGCAATCACTGTGGAAAACCAGGCCACATCTCAAACATCTGCAGAAGCAAAATGAAAGGTATTTCTCAAGCACAATTTACTTTTATTGGTAATTGTAATAAATGTCAAAAGAAAGGACACAAGGCACATGAGTGAAAATCCAACGTGATAAATCCAAAGAGAAAAACCTACATGGACAAATACTTTCCTACATGCAATATGAATGGGCATACACAAAAGGAATGCTGGAAAAAGAACAACAAGACATGGACTCAAAAAGAAATTGATAAAAGCTACCAACTAACAAGAGAAGGCAACTCATATGTTTGGGACTATAACAGATGGGTAAATTGCATAGCATGTGGAAGGTATGGTCATATTTCTGCAAACTGTATGAGAAAATGGACCATAAGGTCAAGAGGATGGTCCAATCCAGGTATGGCATGTTTACACTGTCATAAAGTTGGACATGTGATAAAAGATTGCAAAGACTGACTGACAGACACAAATACACATCCCAATGGAAATACCATTGACGACATCAAAAGAATGAGAAAAAAGATGTGGGTAAAAGCCACAAACACTGAAGATGCTAGTACAAGAAATGCAAATGGTGACACCCCATCCACTGGATCCAGTGACATCACTACATCTAACTAGATTGCACAAGTAAGTATGGAACTGCATTACCACATGTTTTATTATGCATCAGTTCCATTACACATAGTTCATATTGCTATATAGGCATGAATAAAGATGCAATATATTGTTACTTGACAATCTACTATAAAGCAACCATCGGTTATTGGGCACAATCTGCATCGGTGAACACACACAGAAAAGACATGCAATACTTACCGGAATCTATCGGTCATTACACAAGTTGTGTGTAACCCGACAAGTATCGGTATACACTGAATCTACAAAAGCTATTGTCGCAATATCAGCAACGATCATCGGTGAAGTCTCCAACACCGCTAATCTATCCTGAAGCTTTGCAAAAACACCAGAGAAGTTATGAATGAATTTACCAACGGAGGTAGTCTTCATAAATTGATGAAGCTGGTATGCATTAATGACAACTTAGGGCACCAAAAAGGTATAAAATTCCGACGGGTAAGTTTATTTTTGCGCCCGCAATTTTTGAGTAGAGCAGAGCAGAGCGATTTCGAGCAGTCTGAGAAGCGACCCAATGGAAGTCATTCAGTGAGCATACATATTCGAAGGAGATCACAGACATTCAGTAAGTTCACTAACTCACCGATAAGCACTATTTTGATTTATGGAAAAGCCCTAAAATATCAAAAATGATGGCATCAACATCTAGGGTAGAGAAACTTAAGGACGACAAGAAGAAACCATTTAACCTTGTTAAAAGAGGGGCATGTGCTAAACCGAAATATAAGTTACATCCTGAGATAGCCTCTCAACCAGACGATTCAAGAGCTTTCTCTCGAATCCCAGCTAGGGTTTTGTTGGTTAAGGACGTTAGGTCCTATATGCACTGCAAGATCTCAGAGATAGGAGATCTGAACCTAGACAATGCCTATAAGGCACTTTGTGACGATGGTGGCAAGCTAAAAGAAGAACATAAACACTTAGAAGTGAAAGGTCTGACAAATGCACTTCATTTCCCGAAGGTTTTTAAGACAGAGTGGATTAAGATTATTTTGAGCAAAGTACATAACAACGCTTTGTGGTTGAACAAGCCAAAGGCTATAAAAAAATATGTTATACATGCAGTAACAAGCTATCCAACAACTAACAAACCTCAGGCTCACAAACATCCTTCTATTGCAGAAGTGGAAAAGTTAACCGGAGCTAAATCAGACAAGAGGGCATTGAAGGTAAACACTATCATCGACGTTGAGCTAAAATTTGGTGCTTGCGTAGTTGGATATAAGATATTTCAAACTAGCAGAATGAACAACATCTCTAGCACAACAATGAGCACAACCTACAAAATCATCAAACTGGGAAAGAAGATGGATCTAGTAGAGATCCTATTGCATCAATTTGAGGAGAACATGTGCACCATAAGGTCTTCATGGACAAACACATGTAAGTTCGGTTCCCTCATACTATGCATATTCTTCTACTTCGAAGAGTACTTTCCTTCAATTGGTAAAGTAACATGGGACAACAGTAGACCTATTACCATGCAGATTAATGAATACATTGAAACACTAGGCACAGATTTTGACATTGTAATGCATGAGTACTTTAAGGCAATTAAGGATATGCTACAAGCAAGGAATAGAATTCCTGAAAGTCTAATTGAGGAATACAAAGATGACATTTGTTTTATGGTGGATACTGACTTCACCTACATACAAGCAGTAGTCCCAAGGAAATCTTGGCTAGAAAAGATTGATTACAAAATCAAATCTGGGCCAGCAAAAGAAGCAATAAAGGTATTATTGAATGAACCCGCTGACAACAAACAACTGAGATTCGACACATGTGAGGAAGCCAAACAAAAAATTAAAACAACACTTGCTGTCAAGAAGGCTGTAAAGCAGTCTAAGAGGATGGTGAAAAACATAAAGAAAAACTTGAACATATCCTCTGATGGAGAAGATGACGAACATGGTAAGGAGGAAGAACAGAGTAAGGAGGAAGACACCGAGGAACAACTTCCCATCGGTGAAACAGAAAAGAAACAAGAATCAGAGGAAGAGAAATCTGATTCTCCACCTCCTCCTCCACCCAAAAAGTCTAGAACAAGAAGCCAAATGGCTAAGGATACTAGTCCTTCTCCGATGGTCAAAGGGAAGGTGTACAAACAAAAATTTGAGCCTCAAAAGACCAAACAACCACCTAGGGCACCTGCAAAGAGGAGAAAGTATGTTCAGACAGATGACGAATTAGAGGATATAGCAATGGATGAACTTGACACTGTCAGACTAGCAAAGGAAAAGGCAAAGCTTGAATCACCATCTGAAGACATCGATGACATATGTAAGTACATCTCTGAATCTGCATCTATTGGACACCCAAAGATCATAAAATGGTTAAGATGGGATATAGATTAACAAAATAAGATAGAAGATGCACTAATTGCAAAAATGTGCAGACATTATTATGTCCCTCTACACTTGAAAAAAATAGATGTTCCACAAGAACTCTTGGATAAGATATCCTCAAGATTCACTTTTGCACTTCATGAGGAGAAGAGGATAAGAGAAAGAGTACTAGTCTCTCTTATGCCTCCTGAACCAACAAGAGAGGAAATCAATGAAGTCATGAAGAAATATACAAAGAAATTCTCACCTAAACAGAGAGCTTACAAATTTCTTCAAGAGAAACTTATAGAGCTGGAGGAAGACACTCACAAAATGTGGAGTGGTATACTAAAATCTGCAGAGACAAACAGTCCTACAAAGGAACCTATCAACACAACATGTCACTCAATAGTTGGGCTGGATGATGAAGAAGTACAGATAACAGGGCGAAAGAAAACAAATTATATAGATGAAGATTGGTCAAAAGATGGCCAACATGATCAAATCCTGGGTAGCCCCATCCACATTAACTTGGAGGATGAGAAATTTGCCAAAGAAGATCTAATAATTAAGGGTAACTTAGATGTGGATATTAACGATGATTCATGGTTAGACAACATTGTCAACACCATTACAAAAAAAGATTCTATAGCAGATATGCAAAAAGATGAAGATATCACTGCTACAAGGGTTAATACCGATGAATAGGAAAAAGCTATTGACAATGCAACTGTCAATACGCCTACAACTATGAATATATTGATAGATGCTATCGATAGATAGTCCAGCCAGAACAAATCATCAAGGAAAGATGATGATATACCCAAGGATAAGGGTACAAAAGAAAATCAAGGTGCATCAAATACTCCAAAGGATAAAGACACAGAAATGAAGGATGACACCGATGAGCAGAAAGATACATCAAAGGAACAAGAGCAAGAGGAAGAGAAAACTACAGAGGATACCTCAAAGAATATTCTAGAGCAAGAAAATGAAGAGAATGTAAAGAGACATGAGGAATTTAAACAAAAGGAAGACTCATCTATTGAAACACCCAAGGAATGTGAGGAGACGTCTTCACAAAACTGGCCGGTGATTACAGAACAGGTACAAAAGGATGCCTCATCCTCTAAACACTCACCAAATAAGTCTACACAATCTCAAGCCTTGCAAATGGTATTACATCAATCTGCCACTACCAACCAGCCAAAGAAGAAGAAGAAGAAAATAGTAAAGAAAGACATATTGGCTGTAACACTTGATGAAGTAATTGAAGTACCAAACTGGGACATTACCACTTTGGACAGTGACAAACTTCAAGAGTTTGGAGTGCTTTGTCAAAGAAAATCCATGCAAAAGAAGATGATCAAAGAGCACAGAGAAAACATGGCTCTTGAAAAGGCTAAGGAAATACTCCAACAACTGGTTCCAAAAGTGAAAATTGATGAAAATACTTTAGTTAAGGAACAAATTGTTGTTCTTACCGAAGCTATAATAGAGCAAGGGATAGAAGCCGACCAAGCAATGGAGGAACAAGCAATGAAGAAATATTAATAAAAGATAATTGATAAGATAAGCCAAGAAGTGGCATTTAACAAGGTCAAGCTCTCCGAACTTAGTGATGAACTAGAGCCAATTATTGTTGAGGCAATAACCTTAGTTCAGAAGATGTGCACACTTGACAAATTTTCAAAGGAGAACAGTGACAAGCTTGCATAAATTGATGCAAATGTCACTAAGAGTGCACAAAGCCTAACCTCACATGTAGATAGCATAAAGGCACACGATGACACAGTCATTGAGGAAAATAGGCTAAGACAGGAAATATGGGATGCTGAAACCCAATTCAGAGGTGAGATCACGAACTCCAAGCTCACATCTTACCAAATCTCACAATACTTTAGCAACATATTTCAGAAGCTAGAAATTTTATAGCAACCCTGGAGATGTCTGTAGTAGACAACATATATGATATTCATGTAAGAATTTCACTAGAGCTCATGGCTCTAGAAATGCTGAAGGAGAAATGGGAGAAAATGATGGAGGAAGTCAAATCCTCACATTCCCACCTTTTTGAGAAGTTGTAAGTACCTTTGTCCTTAGAATCAAAAAAGGAGGAAAGGCAATGTATATAGCTATGTACAATACAAGTATCCAGACAATATATATATCAAAAAAAAGGAAACAAAAAGATAATGGATATGTATATATATACTTACACTTACCGACACATACATAGGGGGAGTCATTCAAATGACTAAGGTAGAAGTATACACAGGTGTACATACTAATACACTTAGTATGTTTCACATATCATGTTTTTGATACTAATGTCAAAGGGGGAGATTCATGATATTATTTTTCCATTAGTATACTCAGATGAAAAACACAGACAGAAAGCATTACCGGTAGGTAGAAAGCATCACCGGCGAACCACAAGCAGTACCGGTGAAATGCAAGCATACCCGACAGGACAAATATTTTTGAGAAAAATCTAAGTATAAAATTGACAAGCTTCACCGACGAAGACAAGCTTCACCGGTGACACAATTTCCAGAACAACCCGACAGGAAAAGACAAGAATACCCAACGACATGTTCAGAGAAAGGAACACTGACGACCAAGAACACCGACCGTCAGAACCGACAGTCAGAAAAGCCACAAATTGTGGATCTGATTTATACATGGCCGATAAAGCAAAGTTATTCTATTTTGTACAATTTTTTTTTGTTTTTTAATGGTCATGCAAGATTTATGTAAATGCTTTAAAGCAACCTAACGGATTTAAAGCATATCTAACTACAGATCTTGAGATCAAGTTGTATATCTTGGATCTAGAGTTAATCCACAATGCATGAATCAAGAATTGAACCTAAGCTAGTATAAATAGATGTTCATACTCAATTGTGAGTACATGAATTCTTACTAATTGATAGCCACGAAGAACATCTAAGGAGCAGAAGGAAGAATTCACGCAAAGAGCAGAAACAGAGTATATCAGTTATCAAGAACACACAGAGGCTACCGACGAGCAGATAAAGGTAATACTCAATCATGGAAGGATGATTAATAGTATTTTTGGAGCTTTATAGGATTTGTTATTAGCAATTGAAGATTGCATTTATCATCAGATCAAAGACTTATGTAGTTGCATTCTAACAAGTGCATCACATCTAAAATCCTTTTGTAGAAGGTGGACTTAACCGTCCTTTGTAAATCTCTTAACAGAGTGCTTACTTAACAGTGTTGTTAAAAGCTTCAAACAAAGTAGATCTTAACAGGTCTCCATTGTAATACTCCTAACAGGGTAGGTCATCAAAAGTGACCAATTGTAAGCCTTAACCGGCCCTTCTTATCTGCAGATGGTGAAGTTTTGTGGGTAACAATCCCCACCGCAGTTTTTACTTCCTAACAGGAGTTTTCTGCGATATCATATCTTGTGTTATGTGTTATCTAATTTCATGAATGTTTCTATTACCGTTACATATCAAAAGGAATGTATGATATGATTTCATATGCACAAAGAAAGATGAATAGATAGATAAGTTAAATTTACAAACTGATGACTAAGGGTTAATGGGATAACCAAGAAAAGTTTTAGAGGTACTGATTCACCCCTCCCCTCTCAGTACAATTATCTCAATATAATTCCAACAATTGGTATCAGAGCTAAGTCTCTCTTGAAAAGCTTAAAGACTTGAGAGAAAAGATTGGAGAAATGGATAAGTTCAGACTGTATATGACTATTGAGAATGAGCAGTTACAAATGCAGATAAACTATGAGCAGTACAAGGAGGCAAAGACAAAGCTAAGAAAACTTCTTGATGAAAGAAAAATTATGGCAACCAAGCTGAATGAAAAAGACTACAAAGAAATGGAAATACAAGAGTACTTTGAAACAACAGAATCATCATTGAGCAAAGCCTCAGTTGCATTAGTTGAAGAAATTACAAGTATGCAAGAGATCAATCTACATTTGACAAATCAAATCAAGATGCTGCAAATTGGTCAAGAGACTCAAATGGTGAAAATGATTGGTGTCATGAATGATGCAAGAAAAGCTAGAAGTGAAAGAACACTAGCCATTGACGATAGGAGGAAAATTACAGAGAAGCTACAAGATAAAGAATCAGAGATTCAAAGACTCACTAAACATCACCATGAGGTCACAAACCAGATTATTCTTATGAGTCAAGAAGCAAACAGATTAAATACATAACTCATAGAAAGAATACATACCATTGGTGAATTAAGGGAAGAAAATGAAAAATTAAAGCATGAAATCAAAGTTCAGAATCAACACAATGAATTGATTAGAAAGGCTGAGGATAGCAATAAAAGGATGGATGACTTTCTTGATGGACAAAGAAGAGTCAACAACTACACAAGATTAGGGTACAATGAGAACGGAGAATCCTCTAATCAATCTGACAAGAGGAATTATTTCACAACCCCAAGATCCAAGAAGATGTCATGCAATCACTGTGGAAAACCAGGCCACACCTGAAACATCTGCAGAAGCAAAATGAAAGGTATTTCTCAAGCACAATCTACTTTTATTGGTAATTGTTATAAATGTCAAAAGAGAGGACACAAGGCACATGAGTACAGATCCAACGTGATAAATCCAAAGAGAAAAACCTACATGGACAAATATTTTCCTACATTCAAGATGAATGGGCATACACAGAAGGAATGCTGGAAAAAGAACAACAAGGCATGGACTCAAAAAGAAACTGATAAAAGCTACCAACCAAAAAGAGAAGGCAACTCATATGTTTGGGACTATAACACATGGGTAAATTGCACAAAATGTGGAAGGTATGGTCATATTACTGCAAATTGTATGAGAAAATGGACCAGAAGGTCAAGAGGATGGTTTAATCCAGGTATGGCATGTTTACACTATCATAAAGTTGGACATGTGATAAAAGATTGCAAAGACCGATTGACAAACACAAATACA
Source organism: Thuja plicata (assembly GCA_018584345.1). Classification (NCBI taxonomy): domain Eukaryota; kingdom Viridiplantae; phylum Streptophyta; class Pinopsida; order Cupressales; family Cupressaceae; genus Thuja; species Thuja plicata. The sequence goes on along the minus strand of MU216957.1, from coordinate 26,954 downwards.
CATCCCAATGGAAATACCATTGATGACATCAAAAGAATGAGAAACAAGATGTGGGTAAAATCCACAAACACTAAAGGTGCTAGTACAAGCAATGCAAATGGTGACGCCCCATCCACTGGATCTGGTGGCATCACTACATCTAACTAGATTGCAAGAGTAAGTATGGAACTGCATTACCACATGTTTTATTATGCATCAGTTCCATTACACATAGTTCATATTGCTATATAGGCATGAATAAAGATGCAATATATTGTTACGTGACAATCTACTATAAAGAAACCATCAGTTATTGGGCACATTCTGCATCGGTAAACACACAAAAAAGACATGCAATAGTTACCAGAATGTATCGTTGATTATACAAGTTGTGTGTAACCTGACAAGTATCGGTATACACTGAATCTACAAAAGTTGTTGTCGCAATGTCATCGATGATCATCGGTGAAGTCTCCGACACCGCTAAGCTACCCCAATGCTTTGCAAAAACACTAGAGAAGTTATGGATGTATTTATCGACGGAGGCAATCTTCATAAACCGATGAAGTTGGTAAGCATTAATGACAACTTAGGGCACCAAAAAGGTATAAAATCCTGACGGGTAAGATCATTTTTGCAACCGCGATTTTTGAGTAAAGCAGAGCGATTTCGAGTAGTTTGAGAAGCGACCCAGCAGAAGTCATTCACTTAGCATACAGATTCGAAGGAGATCACAGACATTCAGTAAGTTCATTCACTCACCGATAAGCACTGTTTTGATTTACGGAAAAGCCCTAAAATCTCAAAAATGGTTGCATCGACATCTAGGGTAGAGAAACTTAAGGACGACAAGAAGAAACCATTTAACCTTGTTAAAAGGGGGGCATGTGCTGAACCAAAATATAAGTTACATCCTGTGATAGCCTCTCAACCAGACGATTCTGGAGCTTTCTCTCCAATCCCAGCTAGGGTTTTGTTGGTCGAGGACATTACGTACTATATAAACTGCAAGATCTCAGAGATAGGAGATCTGGACCTAGACAACACCTATAAGGCACTTTGTGACGATGGTGGCAAACTAAAAGAAGAACATAAACACTTAGAAGTGAAAGGTCTGACAAATGCACTTCATTTCATGAAGGTTTTTAAGACAGAGTGGATTAAGATTATTCTGAGCAGAGTACATAACAATGCTTTGTGGTTGAACAAGCCAAAGGCTATAACAAAAGATGTTATACACGCAGTAACAGGCTATCCAACAACTGACAAACCTCAGGCTCACAAACATCCTTCTATTGCAGAAGTGGAAAAGTTAACCGGAGCTAAATCAGACAAGAGGGCATTGAAGGTAAACACTATCACCGACGTTGAGCTAAAATTTGGTGCTTGCGTAGTTGGATATAAGATATTTCAAGCTAGCAGAATGAACAACATCTCTAGCACAACAATGAGCATAGCCTATAAAATCATCAAACTAGGAAAGAAGATGGATCTAGCAAAGATCCTATTGCATCAATTTGAGGAGAACATGTGCACCATAAGGTCTTCACGAACAAACACATGTAAGTTCGGTTCCCTCATACTATGTATATTCTTCTACTTCGAAGAGTACTTTTCTTCAATTGGTAAAGTAACATGGGACACCAGCAAACTAATGAATACATTGAAACACTAGGCACAAATTTTGACATTGTAATGCATGAGTACTTTAAGGCAATTAAGGATATGCTACAAGGAAGGAATATAATTCTTGAAAGTCTAATTGAGGAATACAAAGATGACATTTGTTTTATGGTGGATACTGACTTCACCTACATACAAGCAGTAGTCCCAAGGAAATCTTGGCTAGAAAATCTTGATTACGAAATCAAATCTGGGCCAGCAAAAGAAGCAATAATGGCATTATTGAATGAACCCATTGACAACAAACAACTGAGATTTGGCACATATGAGGAAGCCAAACAGAAAATTAAAACAACACTTGTTGTTAAGAAGGCTATAAAGCAGTCTAAGAGGATGGTGAAAAACATAAATAAAAACTTGAACATATCCTCTGATGGAGAAGATGACAAACATGGTAAGGAGGAAGAATAAAGTAAGGAGGAAGACACCGAGGAACAGCTTCCCATCGGTGAAACAGAAGAGAAACAAGAATATAAGGAAGATAAATATGATTCACAAGGCATGGACTCAAAAAGAAACTGATAAAAGTTACCAACCAACAAGAGAAGGCAACTCATATGTTTGGGACTATAACACATGGGTAAATTGCACAGCATGTGGAAGGTATGGTCATATTTCTTTAAACTATATGAGAAAATGGACCAGAAGGTCAAGAGGATGGTCCAATCCAGATATGGCATGTTTACACTGTCATAAAGTTGGACATGTGATAAAAGATTGCAAAGACCGACTGATAGACACAAATACACATCCCAATGGAAATACCATTGATGACATCAAAAGAATGAGAAACAAGATGTGGGTAAAAGCCACAA
>MU216957.1:3976-24385 GCA_018584345.1 Thuja plicata | reverse complement strand
ATTACCACATGTTTTATTATGCATCAGTTCCATTACACATAGTTCATATTGCTATATAGGCATGAATAAAGATGCAATATATTGTTACTTGACAATCTACTATAAAGCAACCATCGGTTATTGGGCATAATCTGCATCGGTGAACACACACAGAAAAGACATGCAATACTTACCAGAATGTATCAGTCATTACACAAGTTGTGTGTAACCTGACAAGTATCGATATACACTGAATCTACAAAAGTTGTTGTTGTAATGTCACCGACGATCATCGGTGAAGTCTTCGACACCGCTAAGCTACCCCGACGCTTTGCAAAAACATCAGAGAAGTTATGAATGCATTTACCGATGGAGGCAGTCTTCATAAACCGACGAAGTTGGTATGCATTAATGACAACTTAGGGCACCAAAAAGGTATAAAAGCCCGATGGGTAAGCTCATTTTTGTACCCACAATTTTCGAGCAGAGTAGAGAGGTTTAGAGCAGTTTGAGAAGCGACCCAACATAAGTCATTCACTGAGCATACATATTTGAAGGAGATCACAAACATTCAGTAAGTTCATTCACTCACCGATAAGCACTGTTTTGATTTACGAAAAAGCCCTAAAATCTCAAAAATGATGGCATCAACATCTAGGGTAGAGAAACTTAAGAACGAAAAGAAGAAACCATTTAACCTTGTTAAAAGAGGGGCATGTGTTGAACCGAAATATAAGTTACATCCTAAGATAGCCTCTCAACCAGACGCTTCTGGAGCTTTCTCTCGAATCCCAGCTAGGGTTTTGTTGGTCGAGGATGTTAGGTCCTATATACACTGCAAGATCTCAGAGATAGGAGATCTGGACCTAGAAAACACGTATAAGGCACTTTGTGATGATGGTGGCAAGCTAAAAGAAGAACATCAACACTTAGAAGTGAAAGATCTGACAAATGCACTTCATTTCCCGAAGGTTTTTAAGACAGTGGATTAAGATTATTCTGAGCAGAGTACATAACAACGCTTTGTGGTTGAACAAGCCAAAGGATATAACAAAAGATGTTATACACGCAGTAACATGCTATCCAACAACCGACAAACCTCAGGCTCACAAACATCCTTCTATTGCAAAAGTGGAAAAGTTAACCGGAGCTAAATCAGACAAGAGGGCATTGAAGGTAAACACTATCTCCGACGTTGAGCTAAAATTTGGTGCTTGCGTAGTTGGATATAAGATATTTCAAGCTAGCAGAATGAACAACATCTCTAGCACGGCAATGAGCACAGCCTACAAAATCATCAAACTGGGAAAGAAGATGGATCTGGCAGAGATCCTATTGCATCAATTTGAGGAGAACATGTGCACCATAAGGTCTTCACGGAAAAAAACATGTAAGTTCGGTTCCCTCATACTATGTATATTCTTCTACTTCAAAGAGTACTTTCCTTCAATTGGTAAAGTAACATGGGACACTAGCAGACCTATTACCATGCAGATTAATGAATACATTGAAACACTAGGCACAGATTTTGACATTGTAATGCATGAGTACTTTAAGGCAATTAAGGATATGCTACAAGCAAGGAATATAATTCTTGAAATTCTAATTGAGGAATACAAAGATGACATTTGTTTTATGGTGGATACTGACTTCACCTACATACAAGCAGTAGTCCCAAGGAAATCTTGGCTAGAAAAGCTCGATTACGAAATCAAATCTGGGCCAGCAAAAGAGGCAATAAAGGCATTATTGAATGAACCCGTTGAAAACAAACAATTCAGATTTGGCACATATGAGGAAGCCAAAAAAAAATTAAAACAACACTTATTGTCAAGAAGGCTGTAAAGCAGTCTAAGAGGATGGTGAAAAACATAAATAAAAACTTGAACATATCCTCTAATGGAGAAGATGATGAACATGGTAAGGAGGAAGAACAGAGTAAGGAGGAAGACACCGAGGAAAAACTTTCCATCGGTGAAACAGAAGAGAAACAAGAATCAGAGGAAGAGAAATCTGATTCACCACCTCCTCCTCCACCCAAAAAGTCTAGAACAAGAAGCCAAACGGCTAATGATACTAGTCCTTCTCCTATGGTCAAAGGGAAGGTGTACAAATGAAAAGCTGAACCTCAAAAGACCAAACAACCACCTAGGGCACCTGCAAAGAGGAGAAAGTATGTTAAGACAAATCAAGAATTAGATGATATAGCAATGGATGAACCTGACACTGTCAGACTAGCAAAGGAAAAGGCAAAGCTTGCATCACCATCTAAAGACATCAATGACATATGTGAGTACATCTCTGAATCTTCATCTGTTGGACACCCAAAGATTAAAAAATGGTTAAGGTGGGATACAAAAGAACAAAATAAGATAGAAGATGCACTAATTGCAAAAATGTGCAGACATTTTTATGTCCCTCTACACTTCGAAAAAATAGATGTTCCACAAGAACTCTTGGATAAGATATCCTCAAGATTCACTTTTGCACTTCATGAGGAGAAGAGGACAAGAGAAAGAGTACTAGTATCTCTTATGCCTCCTGAATCAACAAGAGAGGAAATCATTGAAGTCAGGAAGAAATATACAAAGAAATTCTCACCTAAACAGAGAGCTTACAAATTTCTTCAAGAGAAACTTATAGAGCTAGAGGAAGACACTCACAAAATGTGGAGTGGTATACTAAAACCTACAGAGACAAACAGTCCTACAAAGGAACCTATCAACACAATAGGTCACTCAATAGTTGAGCTGGACGATGAAGAAGTATAGATAACAAGGCAGAAACAAATAGATGTTATAGATGAAGATTGGTCAAAAGATGGCCAACATGATCAAGTCCTGGATAGCCCCATCCACATTAAATTGGAGGATGAGAAATTTGCCAAAGAAGATCTAACAATTAAGGGTAACTTAGATGTGGATATTAACGATGATTCATGGTTAGACAACATTGTCAACACCATTACAGAAAAAGATCCTGCAGCAGATATGCAAAAAGATGAAGATATCACTACTACAAGGGTTAATACCGATGAATAGGACAAAGCTATTAACAATGCAACTGTCAATACGCCTACAAATATGAATATATTGATAGATGCTATTGATATATAGTCCAGCCAGGACAAATCATCAAAGAAATATGATGATATACCCAAGGATAAGGGTATAGAAGAAAATCAAGGTGCATCAAATACTCCAAAGGATACCAACACAGAAATGAAGGATGACACCGATGAGCAGAAAGATACATCAAAGGAACAAGAGCAAGAGGCAGAGAAAACTACAAACGATACCTCAAAGAAGATTGTAGAGAAAGAAAAGGAAGAGAATGTAAAGAGACATGAGGAATTGAAACAAAAGGAAGACTAATCTATTGAAACACCCAAGGAACGTGAGGAGACGTCTTCAAAAAACTGGTCAGTGATTACAGAACAAGTACAAAAGGATGCCTCATCCTCTAAACACTCACCAACTAAGTCTACACAATCTCAAGCCTTGCAAATGGTATTACATCAATCTGCCACTACCAACCAGCCAAAGAAGAAGAAGAAGAAAATAGTAAAGAAAGAAATATTGGCTGTAACACTTGATGAAGTAATTGAAGTACCAAACTGGGACATTACCACTTTGGACAGTGACAAAATTTAAGAGTTTGGAGTGCTTTGTCAAAGAAAAGCCATACAAAAGAAGATGATCAAAGAGCACAGAGAAAACATGGCTCTTGAAAAGGCTAAGGAGATACTCCAACAACTAGTTCCAGAAGTGAAAATTGATGAAAATACTTCAGTTAAGGAATAGATTGCTATTCTTACTGATGCTATAACAGAGCAAGGGATAGAAGCCGACCAAGCAATGGAGGAAAAAGCAGAGAAGAAATATCAATACAAGCTAATTGATAAGATAAGCCAAGAAGTGGCATTGAACAAGGTCAAGCTCTCCGAACTTAGTGATGAAATGGAGCCAATGATTGCTGAGGCAATAAACTTAGTTTAGAAGATGTGCACACTTGAAAAATTTGCAAAGGAGAACAGTGACAATCTTGCAGAAATTGATGCAAATGTCACTAAGAGTGCACAAAGCCTAACCTCACATGTAGATAGCATAAAGGCACACCATGACACCGTCATTGAGGCAAATAGGCTAAGACAGGAAATATGGGATGCTAAAACCCAATTCAGAGGTGAGATCACAGAAGTCCAAGCTCACATCTTACCAAATCTCACAATACTTCAACAACATATTTCAGAAGCTAGAAATCTTATAGCAACCTCGGAGATGTCTGTAGTAGACAGCATCTATGATATTCATGTAATAATTTCACTAGAGCACATGGCTCTAGAAATTCTGAAGGAGAAATGGGAGAAAATGGAGGAAGTCAAATCCTCACATTCCCACCTTTTTGAGAAGTTGTAAGTACCTTTGTCCTTAGAATCAAAAAAGGAGGAAAGACAATGTATATAGCTATGTACAATACAAATATCCAGCCAATAGATATATCAAAAAAAAAAGAAACAAAAAGATAATGGATATGTATATATATATATACTTACACTTATCGGCACATACATAGGGGGAGTCATTCAAATGACTAAGGTAGAAGTATACACAGGTGTACATACTAATACACTTAGTATGCTTCACATATCATGTTTTTGATACTAATGTCAAAGGGGGAGATTGATGACATTATTTTTCCATTAGTATACTCAGATGAAAAACACAGACATAAAGCATTACCGGTAGACAACAAGCATCACCGGTGAACCACAAGCAGTACCGGTGAAATGCAAGCATACCCGACAGGATAGATTTTTGAGAAAAATTCAAGTATAAAATTGACAAGCTTCACTAACGAAGACAAGCTTCACCGGCGACACAGTTTCCAGAACAACCTGACAGGAACAGACAAGCATACCCGACGACATGTTCAGAGAAAGGAACACCGACGACCAAGAACACCGACCATCAGAACTGATAGTCAGAAAAGCCGCAAATTGTGGATCTGATTTATACACGGTGGATAAAGCAAAGTTATTCTATTTGTAGAATTGTTTTTTGTTTTTTAATGGTCATGCAAGCTTTATGTAAATGCTTTAAAGCAACCTAATGGATTTAAAGTATATCTAACTATAGATCAAGATCAAGTTGTATATCTTGGATCTAGAGTTAATCTACGATGCATGAATCAAGAATTGAACCTAAGCTAGTATAAATAGATGTTCATACTCAATTGCGAGTACATGAATTCTTACTAATAAATAGCCACGAAGAACATCTAAGGAGGAGAAGGCAGAATTCATGCAAAAAGGAGAAACAAAGTATATCAGTTATCAAGAACACATAGAGGCTACCGACGAGCAGATAAAGGTAATACTCAATCATGGAAGGATGATTAATAGTATTTTTGGAGCTTTATAGGATCTGTTATCAGCAATTGAAGATTGCATTTATCATCAGATCAAAGACTTATGTAGTTGCATTCTAACAAGTGCATCACATCTAAAATCCTTTTGTAGAAGGTGGACTTAACCATCCTATGTAAATCTCTTAACAGAGTGCACACTTAATAGTGTTGTTAAAAGCTTCAAATGAAGTAGATCTTAACAGGTCTCCACTGTAATACTCCTAACAGGGTAGGTCATCAGAAGTGACCAATTGTAAGCCTTAACCGGCCCTTCTTATCTGCAGATAGTGAAGTTTTGTGGGTAACAATCCCCACCGCAATTTTTACTTCCTAACAGGAGTTTTTTGTGATATCATATCTTCTGTTATGTGTTATCTAATTTCATGAATCTTTCTATTACTATTACATATCAAAAGGAATGTATGATATGATTTCATATGCACAAAGAAAGATGAACAAATAGATAAGTTAAATTTACAAACTGATGACTAAGGGTTAATGGGCTAACCAAGAAAAGTTTTAGAGGTACTGATTCACCCCTCCCCTCTCAGTACAATTATCTCAATATAATTCCAACACTCTTTCACCTATAAAGTATAAGGGATAAATCACTCCAAGTATTCAAGGATCACTTATCAATCATAACTAATGAATACATCAAGAATCATCAATTATCAAATCAATTAAATGTTGGACATTTTATCATTGATGTCAAATGGGGAAAGATTACAGTCATTGATGTCAAAGAGCCAGTCAGTGGCATACTTAAGATATAATTAATATTTTATTTTGGATGGCTTATTTTTTTGCAAGTTGCTTTTTGGACAACCTATTTTTGAGTGATTTATTTTTAGGATGACCTATTTTTTGTGACTTGATTTTTGGATGGCCTATTTTTATTTATTTTCTTTTTGGCAAACCTACCTTTTTGTTACTTTTTTTTACCAACCTAGCCAAAAAAGGACATTTCAATTAAATAAAAATTGTTGGTTGACCTAGTTGAGGGGCCATAAATGTTGGTGAAAGGTTGCATTTGGAGAGATATGAATGGAGGCCACTTGGAGTTCATTTAATCACTCATCATTACATATGTTTTTCTAATTTAAGAGAAAATATTAAGAAGAAAAAGGAGCAGGTTTATGAGCAGAAAGGGAACTTCTTAAGAACTAAAATCATACATATTAAGTGTAGACCTAATGCATGTTTTTATTGAGATAAATCTTAGAATTGAGAGCAATTATTGAAGAAATATTTGTAGATTTGAGTGGAAGAACTTTGCATATGTAAGAGGAGTTTGAGGTAGATATTTTGTAAGTCCTTAAAGAGATCTAGATAGAAGATCCAAAAATGTCATTATCATTCTACATTTTTAAGGTTAGATCCTTATAATTTGTGAGAACATGAGGTTGGAGCCTCTTACTCAAGAGATTGGAGTCTCTTTCCGATTTGGTGCTTAGTGGAGGGGATTGGTGTCTCTTGTGGGTTGGTGCCTACAAAGAATGTAAGAAGCTTTTGTTACAAAGGAAATATTTTTTGTATTTTTCTCCCACAAGGGTTTCCATTTAAAATCACATGTGCATATTTTATTCTTTTTTTAGATCTTATTTGTTTGGATATTTTATTTTTTTCTTTGAGATTGTTAAAATTAAAAATTGAGAAAATTGGTCTTATACTGATTCACACAACCACCCCAAATATAAGTGCATGTGCATTTTCTTCAATTGGTATCAGAGCAAGTTCCTTCAAAGAACCCTAAATGCTTGAAGGAAAGATCTTTAACACACATGTGGTGAGCCAAGAAGGATTTTTCTCAAGTTGAGCTTCATTGTTTGATGAGAACAACTGTGCTTTTTTGGAGTATTACAATGCACGCCTATTTGCTGGCCTATGGAGTTGATATATAACAAGCAATTTTGGATGGTTATGTGGAACCATCTATTCCACCTACTAACCAAAGGAAAAAGGGAATTCAAGAACAATGCAAAAGTTATGAATTCAATCCTAAGTGGACTAACTAAAATAAAATTAGTCAAAGTCATGTAGTTTACATCAATAAAAGAAATATGGGATAAGCTTTACAAGAATTATGAAGGAGATGAAAAAGTGAAGAAGGATAAGATCCAAACTCACTAAAGACAAATTGAAAGCCTTAATATGAAGGAAGAAGAACATATTGCTACCTATTTTCTTCATGTGGATGAAGTTGTAAACACTATTTGTGGTCTTGGAGAAAAGATTGAAGAAGAAGTTATCATGAAAAAAATATTAAGATATCTTGCTATGAGATTTGATGTAAAATTTTGGGCCAATTAAGAAATGAAGGACTTGAATACCGTGAAGATGGATGAGTTGAATGACATTCTTATGACATATGAAATGAGGATTGAGAATGAAATGACATCAAAACAAGATGCTGCCTTTGGAACATCAATAAAAATGAATAAAAAAATTCCAACATCAAGCAAAATTTCAAGCTATGAGGAAGAAGCCTACTTTGTAAATAAATTCAATAAATGATCTAGCAAGCACAAAGGTACGTACACCCTTAAATGTTATAATTATGGAAATATATGTTATTGTTATACCAAATGTCTACATGTTGGAAGTGAAGTAGTACAACAGAAAAAATATATTATGGAAAGAGAGAAAAAAAGAAAAACCATCATAGATAGAAAAAGAAGAATCAAGAGAAATCCAAGAAGTATTTTAAAAGATACAAGAAGAGCCTATATTCCGAATGAAGTAATAAATAATTTGAAAGTGATGAAATATTTTCAAAAAGTGAAAGAGAATAGATTGTTTTCGTGTCCATGGAAATGAAAGAAGAAGATCCAAGGTGTGAAGACAATGAAAATGAAAAACCCAAAAGAAAGGAGGACACTATAGTTGATCTTGATGATGAGATTATCGTTGCCAACAAAATCAAAATACCCAAGAAGAGGAACTCAAAGATGAAAGATCAAATTCAAGAGGATGGTGAAAATTTTGAGAAGACAATTATAAACTTAAAGACTCAAATTAAAGAAGCCAAATATACTGAGGATTTCTTAAAAGAGAAGCTAAAAGAAAAAATCTCATAATGTGAGGAGCTTGAATCCAAGATTGTTTCCCTAAGGAAGGAGCTATAAAGGACCAACGAATAGTTGAGAAGAATCTTGAAGTTTGATAGGTGTTTGAAAATGTTAGAAGACCTTATTAATTCATAAAGATCACCCTTTTCCAAAATTGGTCTTCACTTTAATGGTGAAAGTACACATACCACAAAGTTGTTGTATGGTAAGAATAATGTTGTAGCTCTCAAAATTTTCAATGAGGTAGTAAGAAAGGAGATGAAAAAAGAAGAGAATCAAAAGGAATGAAGCAAGAAGGAGCATAAATTCTCACAATATTAAAGAACCAACAAAAACAATCTCGAATAGGCATTCTTTGAAAGAAAGCCACACATTGTGAAGCTTAGATATTGTTTTCATGACTATTGTTTTTCATGCAATCAATACGTTCATACACCATTAGAATGAAAAGTGGATACAAGCAATGATTTTAGATTTTCAAAGGGAAACTTCAACTCATTTTCTCCTCTAATGGATTATAACATTAGATGTTAGAAGTATAACACCTTTTGACACAAAGCTAAGTTCTACAGAAGTACCTTTTTTATGCAAAGAAAATAAGAAAGATGATGCACCAAACAATGTTTGGATAAAGAAGGAGAAATAAATAAAGGAGGGTTCTATGCTCGTACAATTTTGTTTTCATGTTCAAGATGAGTGAAAATAATGGTATGTTGAGAATGGAGGATCAACCCACATGATTGGTTACACTAGAAAATTCCTCTCTTTGACAGAGTTGCATGAAAGAATGGTAAAATTTAAAGACAATTCTACACCAAACATAAGAGGCAAAGGTTTTATGTTCGGGTCAGCCCCCAGTTTCAGCTGCTTTTTAAAATCAAAAACATAAGAGGAAAAGGTACAGTCAGTCTGGACAATGGAATAACCAAAAAAAGTTGTTTTATATGTTGAAGGACTAAATCATAATATAAAAAGTGTGAGTCAAATTGTGACGAAGGGAACACCTTTATGTTTCATTTCAGAGGATGCAATATTATAAAAGATGGAGATTTAATATCTGATTCCTATAGAACATATGGAAAAATCTATATTCTTTATGAGGTTAGAAGTGAAAATTGCTACACGGAGCAAGAAGAGAAGATGAGTTTTAGTTGTGGAAAAAGATAATGAGACACCTAAATTTTGACAATATTGTGAAGATTAGATAAATGCAAGCCATAAGGGACATGCTAAAAATAACAAAACCATTAAATACCATTTGCAAATAGTGCTAATATGGGATAAAGATAAATACAAGCTTTAAATCCAAGGAATATTCTACATCACAACCTTTGTCAATTATTCACATTGATTTGTACGGGCACACAAGGACAAAAATATTGCAAGGTGAGTTCTATTTCATGTTTTTAATTCACGATTATTCCAAGATAATGTGGATAGCATTTCTTAAAGGTAAATTTGAAGCATTAGAGAAGTTTAAGGCATTCAAAGCCTTAGTAGATAATGAAACATACCTAAAGATCAAGTGCCTTAGAACTAATAGAGGGGGGAATTCACAGAGTTTGAAGAATATTATGGAAGGGATGTGATAATAAGACAATATTAACCCACAAGAACTTTACAACAAAATGGAGGATTAGAGAGAGAATAGAACCATTCAAGGTATCCAAGAGCCATGCTCAATAAATCTAAGATAGATGATATTTTTTTGGAAAGAGACGGTTCATAAAGTTGTTTACATCTCCAACTAAGCTCAAATCATGGTGAATAACAATAAAACTCCATATCAATTTGGGAAGAGAAAGCTTTCATTAGTGAATTATTTTAAGGTTTTATGGAATAAAATGCTATATAAGGAGGGGGGAATATTTTTGGGAAAATTTGATTGTAGAAGCGATGAAAGAATTTTCCTTGGATATTCCACAAGAAACAAAAATTGCAGGTGCTATAAAAAGAGGTTATACAAACTAGTTGAAAGTGCAAATATGAGAGTTGACAAAGAGAAGGGTCAAAAGGAGATACAAAAATAAATAGACTATCAAAAGGTAGAAAGTTGTAATGAAGAGACATAATCTAAATCCAAAATCAAAGAAGATAAATAAGATAATGCAATAACTTCATCCAAGGCACCACCCAAGTTTTTTCAAAAGAATTGCCTTGAAGATTTGATTATTGGAGATAAAAGTACATGATTTAAAACAAGGAGAAAACTTGCTAATAGAATAGAGCACACAAACTTGTGCTTCCTCTCCAAAGTTGAACAAAAGAAATAATAGAAGAAAGTGAAGATAAACATTGGATCAAGGCTATGGAGGATGAAATGGATCAAATAAAAAAGCATGAGGAGTTTGTCCCAAAACCTTATAAGGAAAAGAATTTTGTTGCAACCAAGTGGGTGTTTCCTAAAAAAAAAAATGAAAATGGGGAATTTGAAAGGAATAATGAAATTTTAGGTGAACTATCTTTCTTTCAAGTAGATTACAAATTTCCCATTAAGATAAAGGAATTTTCATTTCTCAAACCAAGTATGCTAAAGAAATGTTGAACTAGTTTAGAATGAAGGATTATAATCTAGTAAGTACACCTATGGTTACTGGTTGCAAATTGAGAAAGTGTAATGTATCTCCTATAGAAAATCAAACTATGTATAGACCCATGATAAAAATCTTTCTATTTCCAACCGCTACAAGGTATTCAACATCATGCAAGAAGTTTGTTTAGTAACATCATTTTGAGCAATTCTAAAGAAAATTTATGTTAATACAGTCAAGAGAATATTGGAACATTTTAAGGGGGCTAAGGATTTTATATTGAGGTATCCAAGAGGTGAATATTTCAGTCTCACAACATACATGGATGCAAAATAGGCTAGTAGTATTGTTGATAGAAAAAGAACCAATGGAGGTGTATTCTTTCTTGTAAGTTGTCTTGTGTTTTGGCTAAGAAAAAACAAAAAATTGGTTCTCTATCTACAACTAAGGAAAAATATATTGCAACAACAACATGTTGTACATAGGTTCTTGGGATGAAATTGGCATTGAATATATTAAGGTTAAGTATGAGCATCCTATTTCAATTCTATGTGATAATACAAGTGCCATAAACACATCCAAGAACCTAAGAATTCACTCTAAGGAAAATAAAATTTTGATTAAGTGCCATTTTTTCTACGAGAAAGTTATTAAGAAACAAGTCAAATTGGAATATGTTTATATTAAGGAGTAGATTGCAAATATTTTCACAAGCCTCTTTTGAAAGAAAATTTTGAGTACTTTAGGAAAAAATTGGGAATGATACATTACTCTCATCAATTCATTATGTTCTTCAAAGAAAGTACGAGTTTATGAGGATATTTTCATTGCCTTACTTAGTTAGCACTGAATACCCTTTTCCATTGATATCAAAGGGGGAGAAGTAGTGTAAGAGGGAGTATTCTAATCAAGAGAAACATTTTAGTTAGCCAATTGAATTTCTTTTAGGGTTTTCATTAACGACAAGGGGATATATTGTTGGACATATTGGCATTGATATCAAAGGTGACAAGATTAGTGTCATTGATGTTAGAGCAAATTCGTGGCATTCAAGTTGAGTTATTTAAGGTAGAAATAATATTTTGTTTTGGATGATATCTTCATGTTCTTTTTTGTCAACCTATGTTTTTTTTAATTGTTTTTTGGTTGACCTATTTTTATATGAGTTTCTTTTTGGGCAACCTATTTTTTTGTGACCTTTTTGGCCGACCTATTTTTTCATGACTTACATTTGGCCAACCTAATTTTTTGTGGCTAGAAAAGGGTGTTTTAAATAAATAAAAATTATTGGTTGACCTTTTTTAGGGTCCATAACCTTTTGTGAAATGTTATAGTTGGAGAGATATAAATAGAGGTTTCTTGGAGTTCATTTAATCACTTGTTCATTACATATCTTTCCTAATTCGAGAGAAGATACAAAGAAAAAATGAGTAGATTTATGAGTAGAAATAAAACAAATTTAGAGAATACCTAATGTAGGCTTTTGTTGAGATAAATCTTAAATTTGAGAGCATTTATTGAAGAAATTTTTGCATATCCATGTGGGATCCATTTGCAGATTTAAGAAAAGCATTTGAGGTAGATTTTATTGAAGTCCTTAATCTAGAGTGGATCCAACCATATCAATGTCATTCTACATTTTGAATGTTAGAGTCTTCTACTTTGCAAGAATATGAGGTTGGAGCCTTTTACTCAAGAGATTGGAGTCTCTTGTTGAGTTGGTGCTTAGTCTAGGGGAATGGTGTCTCCTGTGGATAGGTGACTAAAAAGGTTGTAAGAATTTTCTTATATAAAATAAATCTTTTTTCATGGTTTTCTCTCTCAAGGGTTTCAATGTAAAATTGTGTGTGCATCTTGTATTCTTTGTTATATCTTAATTGTGTGGATGTTTTATTCTTTTCTTTGATATTGCTAAAATTAAAAATTAAGAAAGTTTGTCTTACATTGATTCACCTCCCTCAATATAAGTGTTTGTGTGTTTTCTTTAGTAAAAAATTAATCATCAAATCATCACTCTATCAAATCAATATTCATTTAATTATCATTCAATAATATATAAAACTAGCATTATTTCATCATCACTCATCGATCATCTAATAAAATATCACGTATTCATCACTCACCAATATCTCAAATCATCCAATCAAAGGAACTCAATCATTCATATGGATATCAATAATTCAATAGAAATCCACAAGGGAATGGAAGCTATCAATTTGGAATAGAAAATGATTGCAGAAAATAATAATAAAAAAAAAATTAATTCTAGCATCCATTTGAGAATACATTTATTATTTGATCAAGATGCATTTAATTATAGATAGTCAATAAAATTCCTTGAAAAATCATTTATTGGATTTGTAAGGCGTCTTGTAAATAGGAAGGATGACCAACATTTTGAGCTTACAAGAGTTGGTGGACCACAAATCCTTTTACACATCTTATCAAGGATGCCACTCTTAGATGGATGGACTACAAATCCTATCGTGAAAGTGGAGGAGGCTGAATGGACTAGAAATCCATTTTGTGTTCTTGGGCTTGATTGAGGAGGCTGATCAACTTCCAAGGTGGCTAAAGGATGAAATGGACCAAAAATTCTTCCATGCTCTTACAATACAAGGACAACCTTCCTTGAGATTATTGTTTGCAAGCATTTTCAGTGAATTCCCAATATGATTGAATAAAAGGAAAGTGCCAAATATTACTGATGGGTGTATTGATTTAGATATGGATGTTGTTTATATGGATTTAGATGCTATCATGAATTCTTGATACATGATGTTTTTAATGTTACTTTCTAGATTAATGTTTTTTGTGAGTCTTTAACTGCGAATATTCCATAAAGGGCATTACAGTTGGTAATTTTGTTATAAATTTTATATTGGCAAAGATAATATGATTTTCATCTTAAGTTGGAATTATTGTTTCAAGATTTATGCTTATATTTTTCAAGTGACATGTAGTTATTTTTGTGGCTTTGTTTCTTTGGCTAAACATTTTATATCATTTTAATCATAATGCAATGTTTCTATGTTTTTTTTTACTTTGACACATATTCTCCCATAGTTTTGTATACATATCAAAGTGAGAAAAATATAAACAATAGAAACCCTAACATTTTTTACCTAGTTATATATGTTTTTGGGTTCATTTCTCAGATGTTCGAGTATAACATATGATTGACTGATTTGATCCATTAATCAACACAAGATCCTATCCATAATTTATATGTCACACTTTTAATTATTTCAAAATCCTCTAATGAATTTACTAATAATATACTCATCCCTGATGCAATTGTTGGTGTCATCTTGTGCTCTTATTCCAAATTTCAAAGTTTTAATGCAAAGTGAACACTCATAGGATCTAACATTACTAATAAACATATGTACCTAAGTTTGAAATTTGATGCATCAAGATTCATTTTTTTAAAGACATCATTCTATACCACTTTCATAACACATCATTGGATCTAACAATGCTAGATTATACAGTCTCATCTTTTATAGGTATATTAGTAATTCTATGTAATAATCAATAAAGCAATTGAAATTTATGCTAAGTGGTATCCACTTCCAGAGACATATATTCAAAGTATACTCATTATAATAATCACACATTGGTTTACGTTAGAAAAATCAACAGTCTATAATCAATCTCGGTGATAGTCACTCTTGGCTACACATCAAAATTCATTGTCACCTTATCTCTCTTTTATCATTATTTTTAATTTATTCACAGACTTGATTATGGACTTAGGAAGTCATCAAATCCAATCCTAGCACAAGAAGTCCCTTCACTTCTTTATTACCACATTTATTATCCTTAAATGAAATAGTAAGAAAATATTTGTTGTGGGTATCAAACACTTGTTTTTGAAAAGACATGAGCATAAAATTGTAAGATATGATCATATATTTTAGATGAAATAGAAGATTGAAAGTCAAACTTAACTCTAATTCCAATGATTTATTCTTCTTAGCTTGTAAATTTATAAATTAATATTAGATCTCGTCTCTTAATCCATTGTCACAATGTCTTATCAAATAAAGTTAATTTCAAGATCACAAAACCTCAATCCTCCTTATTTCAAATCAATACATATATAAATTATTTATTAATTTACATCAATTATACTTCAATCAATTTACGTGCCTAATTTTTAAAATACTTAAAAAATTTCAATCACCCTTAATTTATTTTCTTACAATTTAAATAATTTATATTGAATGTCTTAGTTTCCTCTACAAGTATATGTGGAAGATATTAAACAAAAGTCTTCTATCTCATAAGCTTGGATTAGATTGAATATGGTCTACTTTTACGCTCCTAACTAGATGTGTAAAGAGAGAATATAATGGCCTAAACCTTAACTAAGCTATTAGGTATATACCATTCAATATTACATTGGTTTTTAAAGAAACATATTTTCTTGACGCGTTAAATTTGATAAAGTTTCATGTTTCATCTTCATATAAGATGAGTTAGTTAAATGGTGAAGTATTTTGAAAACTAGAATGACAACTAAATGAAAAACAATTTTCTAAGGTTTGTATACAAATGATTTAGATTAAATTTAAATATATTTTGATTAATTTTTGCTTTTTTAAGAAGAATATTTATTTATTTTTTGATGTATCAATATTGTTGTGATATTTATATAGAAATGATAATGAATATTGACAGGTAATTAGCAATGGAAGATACAAGAGTGTTGAACATCGTGCAGTGACAAACATAAGCAAGGAAAGAACATCAATTGCTACCTTTTACAACCCACACAATAAGGCAGAAGTGAGATCTGTTCCAGAGCTTATAGATGAATATCATCCTTGTCTTTATAGAAAAACTACAGTTATTGAGTATGCCATGCATTATTTATCTAAGAAGCTTGAAGGAAAGAAAGCAATTGATTTTTTAAAAATCCATGAAAATTATTGACTGTTATCATTTAACTACAATGGTTCACTACCAATGTAAAATAAGATTTTTTATTAAAAATATCGTGCTTTCATTTTATTATTGTTATTGAAAAGCAAATATTTTAGAGTTAAATATTACATTAAAATGCACTTAAATAAAATTATTACATAGAAATTAAAAAATAGTAATTATGTGATTAGAAGTGGTTTATATAAGTTTCAAAGTTAAATTTATAGGATAAAACATATTTTAATCATATTGAAAGACAATGATCTAAAATATCAAAATAAAAATAATCATTCTCTATATTTTTCTATGATGTCATGTGAATTTATAACAGAAAGGTTGAAAAAAATATACCAATCCATGACTCATCATTGTCCAGGACACCCCCACATCTTCTACCCCTCTATTTGCTATTATCATGGATACTGTTGGCCCTAGCAAGAAAAAATGCCTTAAGAACCCCGCCCTAAAATCCCAACAAGGTTTTTCGGATACCCCCAACATTGTGGCTAAAGACAAGCTGAAAGAAAATAAAATAATCAATCCTCCTCTTAAGTAGAAGGATAAGGCCCCTAAAAAGGCCAAATTCAACATACATGAGATTGACTCTGATATAGAAGCAACTGAGGAAACCAACACCCCCATCAGTCTACTAGGCTAACCACTAAGCCTGTTAAGAAAGAGAAAAATATTAAGGAGGATTCAGATTCTGAAGAGGGTGGGGAGAGTCATAATAATGGTATTGGTAAATAGGAAAAAAATGATGAGATGGAGGTTTTCTCTGTCAAGACTAGCAGTTCCAGCTCCCATGTTTTCGAGAGTCTCAAAATCGAATCCCTTGATCTTACCCATAATCTAGTTCTTGATGAAAAGGCTAAGTCACCCACTATGATTAAGGGAAAGACTCCTCTCAGGGGGGAATGTGGTAAATGTGAGGCCACTTGGGAGGAGATGAAAAAAATTAATAATAAAATTGTTGATATGGACAAGAGGTTTCAGGACATCTCATGCTTTGCTTTAAAAATGATGCATAGCTTGGCTACTACCTTATGCCTATTGTAGAAGAACACGCTTGGTGTAGAAGGCGATGAAGATGGAAATTACAAGGATCTTTATAAGTTCCTTATGGAGGATTGGGCAATACAGATTCTTACCAAGCTATGCAAATTGAAGGATGCCTAGGGATTTGGTCCCTTTTCCTTTTCTGCATTGCGGTAGATAGTGGCCCCTTTGGGCTTGCTTTAAACTCTATTTGTATCACTAGAACTATTATATATTGCATTGGTAGTTGATTCTAGTATGGCCCTAAGTGCCCCTATTTGAGTAATTTTATTACTATTTTGTTTAGTATAGTTGATGATGTTAGTAGTAGTAGTTTTTTTGTATGGCTAATGATGTTAGTAGTAGTAGTTTTTTTGTATGGCTAATGATGTTAGTAGCAGTAGTGGTTACTATGACTATAGACACTAGTTTCTCTTAATTGTTTTGAAGTTGATCTAACTTTTTTTTATGTTTGGTTAGTGTGATTTTAGTGTGTTGTGATTGTTAATCTGCTAACTGACACTCACTGGGCTGTTGTATTGAAGGGACAACACCCTAGTTTTGCTGCTTTAAATATAACAAAATGTTAGATTATGTACTTATAAAAAACCATGCAATATAAAGAGTTAACATATAAATTGGTAATATTATTTTATCTATTCCTATTATTCTAGCATGAGTACGATAATATTTGAAATATGTGTTTTATATAAATTAGTAACTATTAGAAAAGTGAGAACTTAGGGCTTCAAGTCATCTACTTGTTGTTTTTGGAACTTGGATGTTGTTCTCTTCTTTTTATTATGACATTTCTTATTATTTATAGCTAGCTTGGGCTTGTTTTTCCTTTCCTTATGGGGACTTTGTATAGGTTCAGGACCCTAATTTCTCACTTAATTTTTTTCTAGTCTTTTGGTTCAAGGGTTTGGCCATTTCAAGATCCTTTCTTACCTTAAGGCCCCAACTCTTTCATCTACTTCTTGTTGTTTTTTCAACTTGGATATTGTTGTTCCCCTCTTTTGATTATGTTATTTATGGCCAATCTAGGATTGTTTTGCCTTGTCCTTTGAGCATTTTGTATTGGGTTGAGACCCTAGTTTCTTGCTTTCTTTTTATTTTGATCTTTTTGTACAAGGGTCTGGACCCTTTCAAAAATCCATGCTTACCTTTATTTTTTTTAAACATTGTGCTCATTCAGATGTTAATTTGGTATGATGAGTTGATTTCAAGTGATCTTATTATTATTTTTGATATTATTTCTCTTATAAATAATTTTACTTTTATAGTATTTATAAGAGATATGATAATCTATTATAAATGCATATGTATAATATAACTTGTTAAGCTGGTCTCATTATAATAAGGACAATAAAATAATCTGATGATGCCTATATATAAAATGTAATGAGTAGTTGTTAATCATCATTTTATGAACTATATTCTTATTGAATTCTTTTAGATGCTTTTCCCCTTAGAATGGTCTATTGTTATCCAGTATATTTCCTATTGTGTTATTGTCTTTTGTAATTAATCTCATTACAAGTGATAATAAAATATTATATTGACATCAAAAGGATTAAAAAACATGTTTTTTTTTAAATTTTGAGGATGAATTGTAAAGCATGAACCTCTCTCACCTTGGTAAGTTTTTTCCCTCTAATTTTCATATGGTTGATCAATGACATATGAAAGCTCTATGTAAAGTCCAATATTGAGGTTATTTTAAGTTGATTCAGAGTATTTATTGTGAAATTAAAGTTTCCATAATATTCATTCCCATGTGGCCTGTTAATGGGCCAAAATGGGTTAATCCATCTAACATAAGGGCTAGTTTGATGGAATGGAGCTCCCATGAAGATGGTTGGGTAAAAGTTAATTTTGACAGTACCTTGAAAGGGAACATGGGCCCTTAGGTCACTACAACATTTGAGACCATTTTTCGATGGCTATGTGTCACTTTTCCAACACTGTCCTGTCGGCCAAGCGACAAAGACCAGTGTTGTTGTTTTGGTGTCGAAAACAATGATAGCTATACCGTATGTCATTATTGCGATGGTACTAACCGTTGTAATACGAGACAGCTATGATGGTTATCATGCTTTCATTACATATTTTATCTGTCGCTATTACGACACGTAGACGTCGCATTTTTTGTGTTACCCGTCACAGTTTGCATCGTCTAAAAACTTCAGCATGTCGTTGTTACAATTTGTGGGTGTCACAATTATGAAAGATGTGCAATGAATTTTCTATACATGCGATGTCGAGACGTCGATAATTCCTGATGGCTTGACGTCGCATGTATAGAAAATTCATCGCGCTTCTGTCGTAATTTACGACGGTTAACACAAAAAAGCAACATCTAGGTGTTGCAATATGAGCCGGCTATGATGTTTATCATTCTGTCGTTACATATTTTATTTGTCGCTATTACGACACCTAGGTGTCGTATTTTGCACTATCTAAAAACTTCAGCATGTCGTCGTTACTTATTGTTGGTGTTGCAATTACGACAGATGTGCAACGAATTTTCTATGCATGCAACGTCAAGCTGTCGGCAATTTCTTACGGTTCGATGTCGCATGTATTTTTTTAGTGTCACTTTAGAGTTTTTAAGAGTTTAGTGTCCTCATGGATAAAGGGAGAAACCAATGTCCTCCCAATCGTGACAACATATCTATAAATGGCAGACATTAATATAATTTATACTGGAATTCTCAGTGTATTAAATATTTTATGCTTTTCGAACAACTATATGCTACTAGGAGAAATCGTATGCATCTTTAAAGTGTGTTTTTGTAACTGACAATGTTTCTTAGTTGTGTTTTCTTGTTTGTTTACCATGGAATCACAAGAGACATATGAGTTTGGATTGCTTTGTTTGATGAATGTATCCACTAGTAATTTTCTTTTCAGTAATTGTGGTTTTACTTATTTTGGAACCATGATTTGATGTGCTTTATTGGGATAATTTCATTAGCGGTTGGCCAAATAAATGTAAAACAATTGGTATTACCAAATTAGTTCATCCAAAAACTAGAAGATTGTGACTGTTTGATAAGTACAAGTAGGATTCGTGAAAAGACATCAAGTGCCTAAAATGAAATAATTAAATAAAAATTAGAAATAAGCATATCATTCATGGCTAGTGATTTAAAGCTTCTTTTCCTCCCAGTTTTCAACCCCTGAGACATATCCAAAAAAGGATACATCTTTGTAAAATAATACATAAGAGCACAAGGGTATTTGCAAAAGTAACCCAAAAAAGAGAGAAAATAATGAGATCAACATCCATACATTTTTGTACAAGAAATACAAAAAGAAATTTCTTACATTTAGTGAATTGCCTTCCTCACTACCTTCACTTGAACCTTCACTGCCACTGTCCCCACTGAAACTGGCAGTTCTATTTAGATCACTAACATATAAGTTATAAACATAAGAAGGTA
>MU216955.1:60685-81721 GCA_018584345.1 Thuja plicata | reverse complement strand
TGCCATGTGTAGGAATCCTCTTAAGGAGGAATATCTAATTTCCTTATTAAAGGAATTACATAAAAAGAGTTGTCCTCCCACTAGAGGACAAAATACATGTAGGGATTCCAAATGAATCTCCTAATTAGAATACAAGTAAAGATTAGATATTCTAACATGAACAATCTCATTGTCTAATTTTTGGGATCAGAAATTGAACAAGCTACTAATCTCAAATTGCGGATAATTGAACAACACAAAATTTAGTTTCAAGCATTCTATTTTCCATTAAATAGGAACATCTTAAATCGAGCACAACATTGCTTGAGGGAATGAACTATTTTCTTGAATCTATTTTGGGAGAAAATGGCATGGATTAGGAGAGTATTCTCTTCTTCTTCGGAGGAATCAGAAATCTAGACGTCCTACGCTCACCAATCCTTTGTATGCTTATTTAATAGTAGAGGGCTTGCTGGTTGAGGAAAAAATCTCCCGGGAACAACCCAAGTGAGGACAGGTTTTACACCAACCATTCCAACTAACTATAAATGATTTCTTCCTCGTAGGCCAAAGCCTCAGAAGACAGAACCGGTTTTGTTCCTAGAATTATGACATCATTCCTTGAACATGCTTGGGTATGTGTAGAGTGGAGCCACTTGAATCTTTCTTGCGAGACTACATATACTTAACTACTCATAGGGCTATATGCCTCAATTTTTCCTTGTGCAATTCTATGGGGGATGGTTTTGAACGGATTTCCCAATCATAGACAACCATTAAACTGAAATAATTCTTGATTCATCCCTGAAAGGGTGTTAATCCTTGTGCAAGGAAAAGAGTAATTTCCCCAGGACACTCATCATATCATGCCCTCATTTGCATTTGGACTCGGATAATATGGTATCATAACAAGATTCATTGCGTGCTTGGTGATAGCCATATTTTGATTAGCATCTGAGTGTGTACCTGAGTCTATGAGCAAAGATTTTCATCCTATACTTAGGCACTAGGGTTAAAAAGTGTTATTGTTCATTTCCTCTAACAATGCAATAGTGTTTGATATGTGTGAAAGATCACTAAAATAGATAAATCTCTCAAAACAAGCTATAAAAATCAATCCTAGACTAAATGTTGTGTTTTACACTCACTGGAAAGTCTCAGAAAAACCTTACTGTCAAACAAAATTTCATGTATTTTGAGATAAAACAAGCAAAACATGATAGAACATTAGAGGCTCGCATCTAGGATGTTGGCTCACATCTGGTAATTTCTGCATCACATCTGGTAATTTTTACATCGCATCTGGGATATCGAAGCTTGCACCCGGGATGCTGGCTCACATCTCGAAAAGTATAGTGTCACATTCAGAGGATCGCATCTAGGATAGTGGACATTTGTGTAGGTCTCTCTTAGAAAAATTTAGTATATTTGGGTACCCTTTTGGCTCCTTAGTTTGGTCCTGCTACTTTTTCTGGTTTGCCAATTTTTGTTTCAAAACTTTTTCACAAGTCTACCTTGCATGTCCTTTTGGATCTTCATAATTGATCCGAAATCATGTGGATTTTACAATCAACAAAACAACTTGATTCCCAGCTCACTATCAGGGCACTCTAACACCCTCTGATGCTGGAGTCACTTACTTTAAACAATCGACTCTCATTAGTTCCTATCTCACTATCAGGGCATTCTAACACCCTCTGACGTTGGAATCAATCACTTTGAAACATCAAACCCAAACTCACACATTTTGGGGACAATTCAGAAATCCCTTTGGCACCATTCCGATACTTTGATCAAGACAATATTATGATGACTGAAAGCAAATGGGATGAATCCTATGGTCTTAACAACAAGGAAGAAGAAATTCTCATTAAGACCCTATCTAAGAAAATGCAAACTTTGAAATTTGAAATTCAAGACTTAAAGGAAGAAAATGATACCTGATCAAGAGGATCTTCACTAAGATCAATCTTTCCTCTTCTCTATGATCACAAGACACACATGTATTCACGTTCTTCAAAGGAGAAACCTCCTCATGGTAATCCTATCTTGGATCAAGAGATTATTTCATAGGATCACATCAATCCTATCGTCATTCGACATCCTCGTAATCTTGAATCCAACATCTCTATGGAGATTTCAAGTGGATCTACATGTCCAAGGGATAGAGAATTTACTCCTTTGAGAATATCTTATACAACAATGCTAGCAGAGCTTCTTGAAAACAATCTCATCATATTTCCTCAAACCACCTCATGTGGAATGTCATTTCTGAGTACCTACTGTGCCTATCATCAAAATAATGAGCATAAAACTTCACATTGCATGGAGTTAAAACATAAAATCCAAGATCTAATTGATGATTCCATGATCAAAGTTGAAGATACTAATGAATTATCAAATGGCAATACCAATCCCAAGCATGATCAAAATCATGAACCTATGTCTAGAAATGAGCTACATACTACTTCTACTTCCTCCACTATTCCTCCATCTGACTAAGCTTCAAGGATATCCAAATATCCTCCATCACACAAAGATCCTAATTCTTTTCATGATAACTATGTCTACCCTCAAGGGCTACCTTTAAAAGAAATCCAAGCTAATCTATATCTTGCAGCAAGTACATTCCATGCTCCTAAGATCAAAGACTCTAAGCTTTCATCTACTTCAAAGCCTATTTTGGATAATTCCCCAGCAATCCTTCAAGAATCCTTCATGAAGATAAATCCCATATCCCTACAATCTAAAGATGATCCCCTCATATCTTTTCATTTCCTTCAAAAAGATATTCCTCCATATCAAGAGCTACATAGCCCTCCATCTCCAAAGCAAGATCTTAATACTTCTAAAAATTCTATTGAAAATTAAGAGCAAGGTACTCTTCCTACATTATACAAAGACCCTTGTCAAGATCAGCATGTTACATCATATATTTCATATAAACCTCCATATCCACCTCAAGAAACCATTATTCCTGCAAATCCCTTACATAACAATAAGTTTCCTCAAGCATTAAGGGTTCCAGTTAAAATGGCTCCTATCAAAGTTACACATGAGCCTATTGGTATGAAGATGAATTTGAAACAAAAGAACCTTGGTCGGGAAGCTCACTCTAAAGATGTTGATACTCATTTCACACCTTATATTCCTCCATTTGCATGCATGAATCAGCCTTCTCCATCTTCCAAATCTATCCTTGGTCCATATGTTCAAAAGCAGAAAGCTTCAAACCTTCCATCTATATTGGGTCCATATATCCCTCCATCCACTTATCCTATCTCCTATCAAGATCAACATAAACATGCATCTTTGAAACCTCCATATCAACACATCCATATGAACCATCCATATCAGCCTTATTCATCCACAAATCCCAAGTTTTTTGGAAGCAATTTGGATGTCAAACAAAGAAATTAGAAATTCAAGAATCCACTTACATATGAAGATCACTATGTCCAATCTAATTGACATGTGAATACAAAAAAAAGAAACATTCAAGAGACCACAAAGGTCCACAGAGAAGAACATAATATCAAAGAAAATATGGGTTCCTAAATCCATCATAGAAGAATTGCATCCTAAATCATCCAAAAGAAAAGGAAAATCAAGAGTTATGTGGATTCCCAAGTCTCTCTTAAAAGGCTTGAACAAAAAGGAAAAATCAGAATTGGCATCCAAGCTTCCAAAGGCTTCCACTTCATCTTCTTTCACATATTGTCCATTTTCTAACTCTATTTTGGGTCCTCATCTCCCAAAATCCATTACCTTGAATACTTCTTCCATCTTGGGTCCTTGTGTACCAAGATCCCTACCCATTCATACATCAAAAACTCAATCCATACACTACCCTTCAAAGAGTGTGTTGATGTTGATCTTGTCACCTCCTATCCTTCCATATTGGGTCCTTACATTCCTTCTTTTTCTCCCATCTAGTCCATTGCATAAAATCTTGGCTTCCATCTTCCTTATCCTCCATTTCATCACCCTATCAACATCTTTGAGCATACTTTCAGTGTTCTTGGCCTATCATAGCATATCTTTCAAAAGGGCACTATCCCAAGAGAAATATGCATAGGTTCCTCAAAATAAAATAAAAAAGAGAAAAAAAAGAGTAAAAAGTGCCTCGGTGAAAACCTGGTAAGCAGGCACCTTGGTAGCAAAAGTAAAGAGAAAAAGATTCATCCTATGGTGAAAACCACTTCTTGTGGTGCCTTGGATAAGTACCATGATGAAAACCTAGCAAATAGGCGTTACATGTAATTCCTCCTACTTGTACTCTTCACTTGGGGGCAAGTTCCTTCCATGACATCATATCCCTCATATCTTTCATCCATTTTCCATCTAGTGATCTTGACGAGGTTGGGCCTATTCATGATCAAATTATATATCATACTCACTTGCTCTTATCCATTGCACATTATCGTAATCTTACTTATCCCAAGTCAAAACTCACTACCCTCACACTAACTCACTACACCATGCCTTATATTGATGGTGTTGTCCTATCAGTTTACCCCTTGGTCTTGATCAAAAGGAAGAACAAAATAAAATGAAAAACAAGTTCTAATGACTCTCTTGACATGTCCACTCTTTTGGGACTCCATGATATCCTACATAATTTTCATGACATCAAGTCATTATCCTATCTGGCATTTAGCACCGTTGTATGAGCCTACATTGCTATTTTATTTTTCCCTAGCTTGGGTAATCTTTTGGAGACTCTCTTTAAGGATGACATTCACCCACCTTATCCACTTTTTCTGCTCCACTTCTGATCTATCAACCCATCTATAACACCCTACATCTTTCTAGACATTAGGGGAACACAAATGTGATCATGCTTGAGAATTGGTAGTCTTTTATAAATATTCTACACACTGGAAAATGGGTGTCACTTGTATTTTGTGCTCCATCTATCAATGCCCTATTGATACTAAGCCTTCACGATTACACTTGTGCTAAAACGTTAAATTTTTTTCCTAAACAACTATCTTATCCTTGCTTGGGATTTGTCTACATTTCTATCTTAGGATCAAGTCATTTTTCACTGGGGGCATCTTGGCCAGTATGATAGGTTGTGTCTGCTAGGTCATCATAGGCTGGTTTGTCTCGTGATATGATGCTTTTTGATACTTTCACTAAACTATCACTTTCACAACAGAAGGATGGAAATAACATGAATGATGTTCCTAAGGCTTTCAATGGATTGCAAACAGGAATAACATTGTACACAAACATGGAACACATATTGCTTGAATTCCAACTTTTTGATTGTTGAATCTCTACTGCTCTTGAAAAATGAATCAATAGTATTTCTCAATACTACCTAAACACAGTTTGATCTTGGTTTGATTATAACTCTTTTATGCATTGATGATGTTTTACCTAGGGGCATCTAAGTATTTATGAATTTTATTTGATTGATTCACAATTGATAGTTGTTATGTCTTCCAAGTTACTCCATGATGTCTGCGCAAAGAAAAAGAGTTGCAAGGATAGGGGGCATAATGTTTTCTTTTTTTTTCTGTGTATGGTGATTGTTCCAAATGATCCTATAAATTTCACCTAACTTGGATGTTTATGATAAGAGCTGCCACTATGGGTGGATAGCCGCATATATCTTGATCTTTGTTATTTGTAAACTACAGTGAGGTTGGAATGATTTCCTTGTCTATTTTTAGACTTAGAATCTTTCTAAGGTATATGAAGCATAATGTACCCAAGGATATAAATTTTCAAGGTCATTGCGGGTCCAATATCTTGCCTTCTATCTTGTCATCCTAGCTTCTATGCCTTGATGCCTAAGTCTATTTCCAACATTTCAATAAAACATAGTATTCATACTTTCATAATATAAGTGGGTATTAGTGATGGTTGTACTATTAGGTGGTATCCAATCTGAAAAGTGCCCAATGATGATAAAAAAAGCTACAATATCTACAAATTAGTGACAAGTCCTAAGAGTCTACATGTAGCTGCATTTAAAGATTGCATGATGCATTTGTGAAAGAAGTACCAACATAAGGAAATTTGGGCTCAAAAATTATTTCTATTTTCTTCTTCTAAAAATCCAAGTTCATTACATAATCCATGATTCCTAAAATCTTTGATCTATCAGGAATGAAATTGAACTCACCTTTTAAATGTATTTGACTTGGTTACCATGTGTTTATTCTTAAACACACCCTCTTTTTCACTTCTTCTACTTCATTCTTTCATTCCCCTACACGATCACTACAAGTGATACATCATTTCAATAGAGGGATTTTATTCTTTTTCCTTCGATTTTGTTCCCGAGGGGGCATGATCACAATATCATCAATCAAATTCTTGCTCGAAACAACATTAAAATGACTTTGTTATCAAACAACTAGGGTCATGACAGTTTCCTTAACTAAGTCAGAACTGTTGGATAGAAAGTTGTGGTTCTCATAAGCTGGATATCTCGTGTTTCCTCATTTTAAAAGATTCTTATTAAGCTCCAAGCAGCTTCATACTAGCTTTTGGACCACAACCAAGTTCAGAATTAGTATTATCAATCTTTGGACGACAACCAAGTTCAGGATTGGTATCTTTAAAATCTTTTATTAACCTTTGGACGAAAACCAAGTTCAAAGTCATATCTATTAGTTTAGTTCGATCAAGTGTGAGACTGATCTCATCAGGAATTTCGTTTGATCATGAGGGAAATTCTCAAAATTTGGAAGTCAAAATAAAAAAACTTTCTTTGAATCAATGCGTTGCTCGCACATCAATTCAAAGAGGGGAAAATACCCCTGGATTTGGTCTGCTCAAACTATAGACCCTATTTTCCCTAAGTGTGTTCATATCCCCAATTATGTTCAAATGACCCTATTACTGCTTGGCATAATTCTTTTGAAATCAATTTAATCTCCTACGGTGATTTTTATCACTAAATTATATTAACTACTATAGCCATACAATTCAAATCAATTCAAACCAAATAAAAAAAATCAAATTCAAACATGGCTATAGTATTTAATCATAAAGGAATTAAATAAAACCCTAAATCAATTTCTCAGTTGCAAATGAACCCATTCCCCTAGCCTAATTAATTTAATTAAATTGGCTATAGTCCTATTGATTATTATAAAGCAATTAAATGTTTAAATAATTAATATTCCTATTTTTGAATGAATTAAATAAGTTTAATTCATTTCATTAATATTCCTCCAAACCCCAACCTAACCTATCTCAACCACTTTGACCATAGGTTCAAACCTATCTCAACCCATTCACCCTTGCTAAATCTAATCCTAATCCTAATTTTATCCTAACCCACCTCTTAATGTTGTCACATTCCATTAAGGAATGATTAAGGCCTCCACCCACTTGGGAAAGTCAAGGAATCTCAAGATTCCTTTCTTCAAGTCCACTTTCTCAAGCTTACCTCTTACACCCTTCCCATGCTTCTTTAAGGCTCTCATTAATGTAGATTCATTAAGCCCATGTCTCCACCATGCCTATTGAATGCCTTTGGCATTTATTTCCTCTTACACACCATTAATGATTTTTTCAACTCTATTAATGCACCTTGTCCCCCCTCTCTCTCCTCATTCTTGTATAAACAGAAGGTGTTTTTGAGCACAAATGAGCCCATAATTTTAGAGAAAAATGCATTGGTATGCTGTTAGGATTTAGATACATTCATATTCCATTCATAGATTCATTATCATGCATTGTTATTATCTTCACTTTTAGAGCTAAATATGCATGTTTTCTTATCATTTAGTTTGTTTTAACTCAAATCTTTCATGCTAAGTCATATATGTCACTTATAGTAGCATAATTTGAGGGTTATTATGTTGCTTATCATACTCTTCTTAGTTAGAAAGAAATAGGTCAATTTTAGTGTTTTATATGCTCTTCTAACCATGTTTTCCACTAATGCAATTATCTATTGAAGTGGCATGTTGCAGATAATAGGTGCACATTTTAACACACAAAGTTCTCACCCTCAGTTTCCTGTTCTTCAACAAATGTTTGATTTACTAGAGGGGAGCTAGGTACTAAATAATCTTCATCACTCTCATCATCATACTCTGATGATGAATTCCCTTTATGGCCCTTCTCTGGCACTACAAGTGCATCTTCAAACTGATTGCATAGCAAAGTATGAGACTCAATCATGGCATCAAGCCTTTTCAAGTATGGAAAGTTTGGAAAGAATCCCCCAAAAGAGATGCCTTTTCTCTTTACTTTCCTCTCTAAGTCCATCAATTCATTAAAATTTTCAGCCCTTCTATCGACCTCCTCATCCTCTAATATATTCCTTATGAGGTCTTCTTCCATGCATTCCTCATGATCTTTTGTGTAAGGAATGGTGGGTGTCAACAGTTTCTTGGAACTCAATATGAAGCCTTATGTATCTATTTATCTATAGAGGGCTACATTCATTCTATAATGACTCATCCAATTATTCACTGGATCCAATTCCCTTTTACCAATTGTAAAATTGTAGATCCTAAACTGTCTTGGGCTAAATGCACCCTTCCTATGAGGAGCTAGGTGCTCCTTGTCTATTAAGATCAGTTGTCTAACAAATTCCATTTCTACAATCCTGGGTGGCACATGAAATGGAAAAACATGGGGTGGGTGAGTGCAACCATACACCCTGATCAATGTAAAATTATTCTCATAATAAAATTCTCCCCAGTTGTGGTCTCCTAGTCACTTATCAACATACTGACATGGCCTTAGCAGTTGTAGCACCTTCACTGGTAGCCTTGTCTTGTTTACTCCTAGAAACTTAAGTATTGGATATGCTATCCAATTTTCAAAGGCATAAAATTCCTGTTCTCTGGAAGTATAATTCCACACTCTCAACCAAAACTGAATGGGGTTGGCCTGGTTCTGATGAAACCTCTGAGGCCTCAAATACTGACAATTCATGATAGGAAAGTTGTAGTACAAAATCAAATGCATTAAAATGGAATAATTCATGAATCGAGGGTTGTCTTTTTTGTTCTAGATATCAATAAATCCTTGATGCATTTGATCGATTATATATTTAATATAATCATGATTGGTACTAGTATGAGGGCTCTGCATATCTAGGACCATCATAAGGATGTCTGAGGTTATTCTCTTAGGTCCTCCATCCTTTCCTAATACTCTGCACAATGCATAGGATATATACTTTATATATAAGCTGAGGTCTTTGTAGTAATATGGCATAGTCCTTGGGATGTGTGCCATGTAATTCTTTATTATCCTTGGCACATGACGTTCCTGGATCAATTTGGATGCAATGCTAAACTCTCTTGTATACCTATTCTCTAAATTCTTCAAGTTTATCTATGTGGCCATGGGATGGTATACATTGAATTCTTTCATAAATGAGTTCTTGTCTAGGGATACTAGGGCTTTCCCGTCATCCCTTTTTATAGTTTTGGTTAGGGTATCATACCTACTGGCCATTTCTAAGATAAAATAAACATCTACAAAGATGGCAGGGACTATTAATTTGGCTAGTCCATAGGTCCATGGATTCGAAATGGGCACAACTTCATCACTATTATTATAGAAGTAATTAAAAAGGGAATAACCAGAAGATCCTAGAGTTTTAGCATCCCTAATGAAGTGCAAATCATCAATGAGAGTATCACATGTTACCTTTCTATTTTGACTTGACCCAGGCAATAGAGAGATGAATTCTTTAGAATAATTACGCTTCCCTTTCATGTCATCATCAACATCACCACTTCTTCCACTGGTAGACGCTACACTCATTGCCTGACTCATCTTGTTATGTTCCACTTCATATCACCGATATTAAGAAAAATCTACTTCCAAATCACACACTTCCAACTATTGATCACCCAATATGTTCTAGAGTAGTGATAACCACTTGAATTCCTCAAATTCCAGACTGAAAATTGGCCTGTTTTACTCTGTGAATATGAAAAAACTCTATTTTCTGGATACACTAATAACTTGGAAAATTCTCACTCCGAAAACAATAATCTCTTGGTAAGAAGAAATGATTAAAGGATATCCCTATTTATCTCTAAATCATCAATGCATAATTCTCATAATTGTGATTCAATCACTTTTGGCTTCAATTTCTCATGATGTGAAATCAATTTTTCTTCTAGTTATAGCCTCTGAAAGTGACAAGAAATCAAATATGCATGAGTGATTTTTGATAAAAATGCATATTATATTCAAAAAAGGATCCAATTCATCTGATTGGCCATTTCTCATATAGCTTAGCTACCCTTTAGTACACTTGTCATAACTTTCTGAAATTCTATTAACTGGCAACTATACATCCTGGCACCGAGAAAAGTCTTTACTCAAACTCTGGTTCAACTCCTAGCGAACTCACAACTATGTAATCTCCTTGTTGCTGGAATATTTTCTTAACTATGGTTTCATACCAAGACTCGGTGACTGCCACACGATCAACCTCATGATCAACGGTTATCTCTTTGTTGCCAGATGAAATCACTTAACTCATATCCTTTTAGAGACACTACGACTAAAGCCTTTTCAAACTCTTCTTTGACCTTGGTTTACTTTTGGAGACTTGGCGACTATGTAATCTTTTTGTCACGAAGAAAATCTTTTGACTCATGGTTTATTTGGAGACAACGCAACAGAAGCTTTATCTCTATATCACTTAGTAATTTTACCTTTATTTTTTTCAACTGATGACAACTCAACTACCATTGATCTTCCTTTATCTGTATCTGATGATTTTTGTTGGGTCTCTAGATAATCAGGACAAACCCTAATTTATCATGAGACAACATGACATAAATCTGATCAAAACTTTTTTAGAAGAAAATCAACGGTTCCCATGAAGTCTCTTAATCCTTGGATGACATCACTCATCATTTTGAGACTTAGTGACAAGGATCCATTTTTGGGTCCACCAAATTCCATGTGTCACTCAAATATTTGTCCACCTGTTACTAGTACTTGGCCACAAAGCTTCATGTGTCATGACTCATCTTGCACGTCAACCCTTAGCTTGAACCTGACTAATCTTTAACCCTGGGTAATAAATTTTTTTTATGGTCTCGTAGTCGCTGAATGAATTTACATTTATCATGCTTATTTGGAGATAACTTGACTATCTTTGATCTTTCTCTTATCTGCATCTAACGGTCAGTGCCAAGTCTCCAGATCTTCAAAGAAAACCCTAATTCTTCATGAGACTTTACGACTACTATCTCTAAGTCGCCAGGTGTACTTCTCATTTTAAACTTTTATTAGAGACTATTGGACTAAAGAACACGTGTCTCAACTATCCTTTTGTATCCTGATCGCTGGATCACTTTTGACTTTTCAAACCTTTACAACAACCTCATGACTATCGTTGGATCTCTTTCCATAAGAAGGTTCTCGCCAAGTCTCATGATTCTTTACTTAACCCTTTATTTCTTTTGCAACTAGGTGAAAACACTAACACTGAAAATGGCATTTAACTTGGGTTCATTCAGAGACTTCATGACTGTGAAATCTCAGTTTCACTGAATAATTTTCAAACTACAGTGTTAATAAAGAGACATCCTGACCACCATAGGATCTAGCTTAAGATGGACGGTTGTCACTAAATCTCCATATCTGCTGAGGTATATTCTTTTCATCAGGAGATAATGTGACAAAGGATTTTCACTAAGTCTCTAAAAAGAATGGAATATTATCTTCAACTTACGAGACTAAGCGACTAACTTAAAAGCACATGATAATTTCTCAGAACTTAAGTTATGAAAAAATAACTTGAAAATAGAAACTTGACTAAGATGTTAGGGTTTTTTGCATTTTTGAACAGAGGAAAACCTAGAGCCTAGGGTTTTTGACATTTTTCACTATGTTTATGGCTAAAATCATTATTTGCAGATATATTCAAACAATTTTAGACATGCCTTTCAACTCTTGAGCATAGGAATGACTGGGAACTTCAATATTTTACTGGGCAGACTACAAAACTGGAAATACAACCAACACCACCATCATATTTATTCAGTTGAACAAGTTTATCTTTATCACCATTCATATGATGTGAAAAAACACTATCAATGATCCATTCTAATTTATTTTCAACGTGCGAGACTAGATTCTATTCTTCATGAATAGGTTCATCATCTTTAATAGAAATAAATCCAATTTTATTCCCATGATTCACAAAATCATCATCAGACACACCTTCACTAGCATAGTAGCATTCTTCATCCTTGGAGTAATTAGACTTATAAAACGTAGGCTTATGCTTAGGAATCCTTGTAGGACATCTAGATGCAAAATGACCAATCTTATTACAAGAAAAACATTTTAGGGGTAATTTCTTCAAATTTACCCTTACCTCTCTTTTCCTTTTTCTATTAGAGCGACAAGTTTGTCTAGTTTCCTTTCTTCTATAGACACCTAAAATTGTCCCTTGTAACATTATAATTAATTATATTTATTAAATTCTTCCACTTATTAAATTATATTTATTTAATAAAATAAAAGTTAATTATTCTAAAGTATTTGAATTTAATTTAATTACCTATCCCCTAAGTGTATTAAATTTTATTTAATATCTCCCCACATTAAAATCCCCTTTAAAATAAATTTTAATTTATTTATTCCTTCACATGATAAAATTCTTCTAAACCACAATTATTCTAAATCTAATTTGGATTAATTTAAATTTAAACTTAGATCCTACCCTACCTCACATCACTCTCATCAAATAGGCCTAGTCACTAATTAACTAAGGTTAATTAGGCTAATTTTAGGATTCCTACACCCATTAGTCCTAATTATTTGCTCACACATGTGAGAAAATTTCCAAAAATTTGACTTTTCAAATAATACAAATTTTGTGCCAATAAGGTTTCTTACAACCTTGATGAATATCCCTTGCACTTTCTAAAAGTGTTTCATTGGACTAGATCTATGACACCTCTTACACATCTCTTACAAGATCTCTTACATGTGTATTTAAAGTACACATTGACCCATCACATATCAAGTTGCTCACACATTTATGAGAGAACTTGGCCTCTTACATGGCTTATGTGTCCCTCATGTGGCACCTATGTGAATACCACATGTACTCCACCTCACCTAAGCCCTCTAAAATCCTATAAATAGGAGCCTTTCCAAGAGTAAATCACCCATTATTTCTTGCATTTAGAGTTATCATGCTAGTATGAATTTAGAGCTTCTTGCATTCATTTAGATTTTTTATGCTAATCTTGTGTGGTAGATATTTCCATTAAATCATGGTAGTTGTACCTCTTTCATATCTTCTAATCTTGCATTAAATACTAGATTCTTATTATTTAGTTTCTCGTCTACTGTCATTGAATTCTTGAGACTAGTTATCCATAACTAGTTCTTAAGTTATTCAATATCATTGCATATAGCTTGTGACGCAAGGAGGGTTAATGCTCTGGACCAAAGGAACTCCCAAGAACTAAACTAACTTGAAGATAAATACACAGAAACTTACAACATAGAGAAGGAAGAAGGGAATGCAGATATATTGTTTACTTCATCAAACTTCATACATGTCAGGCTGTAAGGCCTTCCCGGTTATGACCAATATAGATAGAAATGTATTACAAGAATAATCCTCATACATGAGATATCCAAAAACCCTAGACCTCCAATCTATTACCAACTTAACATTATCTTTCACTGCTCCTGATCCTAAACTAAGAACATAATAATATATTTATACAACAACAACCAAAAGAGGTCAGCCTCAAAGATCCAATATAGGAAAGAGAAATGACCCCAACATAGGTCCACACATTCCCTAAAGATAGATCCAACATTAACTATGCGACCAAAATTAAATGCATATGTTAGCCCCAAAGAACCAAAAAAGAAAACCAACTTGGTGAGATAGGAAATAGAGAACCACTGATTACATCGAGACAGGTCAGTAAAGCCACACCAAAAATAGTAACTGAGCATGGTCGGTGAAGAAACATTAGAAAATTCAACCAAACACACCAAATAAGTTACTAAGTAGTTTACCGAGTGTCTCCAACAAGCCACCTAGCAACATTTCCAAGAACCAAAGATGCTCCTGCATTAAACACCTAGGGTTAAAAGAAATGATTCTCTGATTCATGAGTCATGTATGACCTAAGATGAATCCAACTTAGATTGAGATATTGAAGTAGAATCTTCACCTGACCTATTCATCCATTTTACCAAGTATTCCATACAATCCTTTCCTCTTATACTTCTACCAATTCTTTGTTTCAAAATCTGCTCAACTTCTTCCATTTGTTTCTTAGGAAAATCACTTGGTACTATCTCTTCTTCATCAGGTTCATGATTCTCATACAAATCTGAAATACTGAATATAGGTGATATATCCATGTCATCAAGTAACTTTACTTCATAAGCATTTCCACTGTCAAAATTCCTCAATATCTTGCAAGGACCAAACTTCTTCATCTTTAATTTACCATATGTTCCAATAGGAAATATTTCATTCTTCAAATAAACCATCACTTCATTGCCAACTTCAAATTCTTATGTCTTCTCAATCGATCTTCACTATCCTTATATTTATGATTACTTTTTTCTAACTTATGTTTCACTTCCTCATGCAATGACTTCATAAACTCATCAAATTCTTCTCCTTCAACATGTCTCTTCTCTTCTCCAACAATATCTCTCAAGTCTGATATATCTCTCGATTGTATGCTAGTAACAATCTGAAAGGGTGTCTTTCCAATACTCTTATTTACTAAATTATTATGTGCAAACTCTGCTTGTGCTAACTTAAAATCCCAATTACTTGATTTATCTCCAACTAAGCATCTCAACAAATTACCCAAACTCTTATTTACAACCACTATTTGTCCATCTGTCTTTGGATGAAATGTAGAACTATATTTCAACTCACTATCCATCTTCTTCCAAAGAGTCTTCCAAAAATATCCAACAAACTTACTATCTTAGCCAGAGATGATACTCCTCGGTAATCCATGCAATCTAACAATCTCTTTGAAGAAAAGTTTTTCTATATGCACTGCATCTGATGTTTTCTACATGGTATGAAATGTGTCATCTTGGAAAATCTATACACAACAAGAAATATGGAATCATTACCTCTTACTATCCTCGGTACGCCAAGAACAAAATCCATGCTGATATCACTCCAAGGTTTCTCAGGAATAGAAATAAGTGTATACAAACTAGTATTCTGACTTACTTCTTTTGCAACTTGACAAACTCCACAACTCTTCACAAATTTGTGAACATACTTATACAATTGAGGACAAAAATACCTTTCCTTGAGAAAACTCAATGTCTTGTCAATACCAAAATGTCTATCCAAACCACTACTATGTTTTTCCTTTATCAAATTGGTTCTCATTGATCATCTCAGTATACGTAACTAAATACCTTTGAACAACATATCCTCTTGAATGAAATAATATTCATACTTAGTTGATTTGGAATAGGTTCTCT
The DNA here is from genome assembly GCA_018584345.1 of Thuja plicata. NCBI lineage: Eukaryota > Viridiplantae > Streptophyta > Pinopsida > Cupressales > Cupressaceae > Thuja > Thuja plicata. Next base: position 66,283 of record MU216955.1, on the reverse strand, counting down.
GCACATTCTCCATGGCTCACAAAACTAAGGGTTAGTTTCATACAAATTCTTCATATCATCAAAACCAAGAACCTCAGTTCTCATTTCAGTCAAAAAAGATCTTCCTCTACTCAAAGCATCAGCAAATTGGTTAGAAACTCCAGTCTTATGCTTTATCAAAAACTTGAAACTCTGCAAATACTCTACCCATTTTATATGTCTCTGATTCAACTTACTCTGACTACCCAAATATTGTAAATCCTTATGCTCACTATACAAAATAAATTTACTCAACATCAAATAATGTCTCCATTTATTAAAATCTTGAACAATAGCATAGAATTATTGATCATAGACATAATATTTTCTTTTTGCATCATTCAAATTTTCACTAAAGAAAGCAACAGGTTTACCTTCTTGAGTTAACACAGCTCCAATTACACCGCCACTTGCATCACATTCAACTTGGAATACCTTATTGAAATTAGGTAGGGCTAACACAAGTAATTCAACAACCTTTTGTTTCAAAGTCTCAAAACTCTTATCAGCTCCATGTGTCCATTTGAATTCTCTTTTGTCTCCTCTCATTGTCTCAGTCATAGCATTACAAATAGAACTAAAATTTATGATAAAATTCCTATAAAAACTTGCCAATCCATGAAATGATCTTACCTCACTCACATTCTCAGATGTAGGCCAACCAAGTATAGCTTCAACCTTCTCAGGATCCATTTTCAATGTACCATCTACTGAAATCACACAACCTAAATACACAAGCTCTTCTGTCATTAAGAAGCATTTTTTTCAAATTAATTAGCAAATTTTCCTCTTTCAATCTCTGTAATACCTGTCTAATGTGAAAAAATGTTCTTCTTTGGTCTTACTAAATATTAGAATTTCATCCAAATACACAATCACAAATTTACCCAAAACTTTATTCAAAACCTCATTCATTAGCCTCATAAAAGTACTCAGTGCATTAGTTAAACCAAAGGGCATAACCAACCACTCATACAAACCTTCTTTTGTTTTGAAAGAAGTCTTCCATTAATCACCTTCTCTGATTCTAATATGATGATATCCACTCTTCAAGTCAATCTTGGTAAAATATTTTTCTCCACTTAAACAATCTATTATATCATCCATCCTCGATATAGGAAATCTATACTTAACTGTGATCTTCTTGATTGCTCTTGAATCAGTACAGATTCACCATTCCCCATTCTTCTTAGGTGACAATACTATTGGTACTACACATGGACTCAAACTTTCTTTGATTAAACCCTTCTATAATAAGTCATGAATTTGTCAGTTGAGTTCTTCATTCTTGGTCGGTGTGGTGCCTTGTTTGGAAAACTAGGTCTAGGAATTAGATTCATACAATGACTAATATCTCTCATCAGTGGTAAACCATTAGGTACCTTATCTAAAATGATTTATTTATACTCAGTGAGCAACTTATCAACCTCTTTATGAACTTTATCTTCTGTCTTTTCACTTCGTTTGTTAGGAATCAAAGCATAACAAACATATTTCTTCTTCAGGTCTTTAACAAACTGTCTACCTTCCATCAAACAAACTTTCATAGATGTATATATCTCACCAACATATTCTTCAACCAAAGGTAAAAATATTTTCTTCTTTCCATCTACCCAAATAGTTTATTTGTTCACTCTTCCATCATGTATAGCATGTCTATCATATTGCCAAGGTATACCCAACAAAATATGACAACAATCCATAGGCATAATGTCACATAAAACCTTATCATAATACTTTCCAATCTTTAGATTCACAAAACATTGTTCACTTACCATTAGTGTGTGTTCATCCTTGATCCATGAAATCTGATAGGGCTTAGGGTGCTTTAATCTTTCTAACTGCAACCTTGCAACCATCTCCTCAGATGCCAGATTCTCTGAACTTCCACTATCAATAATTAGTTTTCAAAAATTTTCTACAACTCTGCATCTATTTTTGAAAAAACTCCTTATATGATCTTTCTTATTCTTATCACTCCACAGTAGTCTTCTCACCATCATGTTTCCTTCCTTTTCAGGCTCATTCAGTGAATCTTATTGTACCACAGAATTTATGTTGCTACCGACCTTCTTGCTTTCATGTGTGCACTCACATGACCTATGTACTTCTTCTCCACAATTATAACAAGTTCCTTGTGATGACATGTAACTGATTGAATGTTTGGTAATATTAAGTTGAAGATAATGCAAGGCATTAAATCAGTTAATGGTTTGTATTATCATTTATGTCAACTTGATATCATCTATACGGTCATGTACATAATGCCAAAGACTTTAAAGAATCAATGGAACAGAGATTATGCTTTCATCAATGCGTAAAAGTCAAGTATTCACTAAGTGATAGACAACACCGATAGAGTGCACACCATCGGTAAAGGCAAAGAAAAAAAGTCATAGTGATACCTGATGAGCAGAAGACAGTATTGCCCGACGAAGAAAAATCATAGTGATACCCAACGAGCTAAAAATAGAGTTGCCTAAAGGATGGAGATCCTGAAGCTGACTGGAGTCACACCGATGACTAATTGTAGAGTTGACCAACAGAACAAAGAGTTCAGAAAACAACAAAATATCTAGCTGGTAGAGCTTAAGGATAGACTTAACTAGTTGTTTTATTTGTTTTATTTGACTAGAGTTAAGTAACTAATTTAAAGAATATTTGTACAACTGGCAAGAAGATAACTATGAGATAACTCAGGATTTAAAGCTTTAAATAAGATTGGCTGGATTGTTTTTCATGCCAAGAATCAAGAATCAAGAAACAGTGAATATCATGTCTATATAAGAGACAAGAATAATTCATTTCCATAATCACACACATGGGAAGGGGAGTGAATATAAAGAGGATGCTAAAGAGAAACTGATGAAGGATAACTTCATACAGTCCTGATCAATCAAGCTAAAGAAGAGCTAAAGAATTCTGCAGACACCGACGAACAGTGAAGCACAACATCACAGAGAAGAAAGTGTGGAGCACAAATAATTGAATTGATACATTGATTAGAGAGGTAATGTACTTAGATAGATATGAAAATATGCAATTCAAGTTGCATTAGAAATAGGTCATTGTATTTCAATTTAACCATTAAAGCATCAAGTCTCTTAACAGAGCAAGACTTAACAGTCTTCTATAATTGAGGTATATCCTAATAGATTGCCAAAAAGATTGTCATGAAGATAGCATTGAGTGCCCGATACCGACAGACAGTCTAAGAAGGAGGCTGATGTAGTTAGGTAGCACCAAATATGCCAGATACCTATTGTTCCCATAGAGGTTGATCAATATTGGTAGCATATACATGCCAGATATCAAGTGATAGACTCATATTAAATCCTCTAACAAGGTCACACCTAACAGTGTGTTTGTAACCTTTAACAGGGTTGGCTCCTAACAGGGCTCACTTCAGAAGAGTGAAAATTTGGGGTATCGGTCCCAATGGTTTTTCTCTTAACAGGGTTTCCATGTTAAAATCCATGTGTTATGTGTGTATGGTTTATTATTTTACTATTTTACATTTCACATATGCATTTCTGGATTGATTGGTATACTCTGCATATTTACTGAGTATCGGTAAATAGTTTTACTTCTTATCGGTAATCAAAGAGAATAAGGTCAGAAGAGGAAAACCGACAGACAGTTAAATCATTATTAGTATTTCATGGCATGCATCTTGTAGGGACTTAATAATCTGAGGTTTATTGATTGGTGGTTAAAGTTTAAAGGATAATTTTTAAAGCCACTGATTCATCTCCCCTCTCAGTTATTACTAACAATTGGTATCAGAGCTTGTGTTCTTAGAAGGAAGGTTTCAAGACCTAAGTAAATATCACAAGATGAACAAACGAGATGTGCCCAAGTTGAACAAATACAACTTTGCTTCATGGCAAAGAAGGATAAGACTTCACTTATCAGGTATTAGTAATGATGTTACTCAATACTTAGATACTAAATATGTTTTGCCCACATGACCATTAACATTAGATCAATTGAGAGTGAAGCATGATCACAACTGCATGGTTATATAGCTTTCTTTCTCTCTCTTTGATGTTGAATTTGAAGATGTCAAAGATTGCACAACTACAAAGAAAATGTGGGACAAACTGAAGCTTGTACATGGTGGTGATGCAAATGTTCTGAGAGCCAAGGAAGAAAGCCTTAGAGGAAAATTTGATGATCTCAAAATGAAATAAGGAGAAAACATCACATAGTACAACACAAGAATAAAAGAAGTAGTAAATTCTATACGAGGTGTTAGAGGTACACTTGAAGAGGAGACAGTTGTAAGTAAAATCTTAAGAACCTTATTATTTGTATATGCTATTAGAGTTTTAGCTATTCAAGAAATGAGATCAGTTGCAAATAATACAGTTACTCCTGATAGTTTGATTGGTAGACTGATTTCATTTGAGATGAATAACTTTGATAATTGTGTCTTACCAAACTTAGAGTCTGCATTTAAGTCTTCTATGAGATTAAGAAAATTAAGTCAAAGAGACTCATTTAGAAGGGATAGTGAAAGTGAAAGTGAAGAAGAAGATCTAGATAAAATAGAAGCACTCATGGAAAGAAGAATGCAAAGAGGCAAAGGTAAATACAAAGGCAAGTTACCACTTGTATGCTTTAATTGTAAAGAGATTGGACACTATGCTGCAAGATGTCCTAACAGAAGAAAAGATGACAGAAGTAATGATAGATCTTCTGAGAAGAAATATGATAGAGGTGATAACAAAGATTACATAAGTTATCGACAATCAGAAAAAAGAGATACCTGAGACTACAAGGATAAAGGCAAGAAGGCTAGCTACCTATCTTCTTGCAAAGATGAAGATACTAACACCAAACCTGATGAAGACATCGAGATGTAATTTGTAGCTATGAAAGATGATTTAGATGAAGATGAAAGGTATGAATAAATTGCACTCATATCTAAGGTTATCAAGAAAGACATCTGGATTATAGATGTGGCTGCACTCACCACATGACTGGTGACAAAGAAAAGTTTAACACTTTTGAGTATTATAATGGTGGTATAGTAAGAATAGGTAATGATACACCTTGTCCAGTTGAAGGTAAAGGAACTATAATGTTGAATAACCTGATAAATGTGAAAATTCTTATTGGGTAGAAGTATTGAATTATAATCTGTTGATTGTTTTGCAACTGAATAATTCAGGTCACAGAGTAGATTTGAGAACAAGACGACAAAGATCTTCAATGGATCAGGAAAATTGACTAGTACCGGTGAACAGACTAAAGGTAACTTATTCTATTTGAATGATACTAACACCACTTGCTTAATGAATAGAAACAAAGACATATATTTGTGGCAAAAAAGATTGTGTCATGTGAATTTTGACAACATGATGAAAATAAGCAGAAGAAGTGTAAGAGGCTTACCGATGATGACAAAGCCAGACAACATCATGTGCAAAAATTGTCAAAAGGGTAAGATGACAAAGTCTATTTTCAAAATTAAAACCCATACATCTGATGATATTCTAGAATTAGTCCATACTAATTTATGTGGACCTATGAGGACAAAGAGCTATTATGGAGATAGATATTTTATTCTCTTTG
>MU216955.1:35221-60338 GCA_018584345.1 Thuja plicata | reverse complement strand
GTTACTTCAAAATATTTGGTAGTCAATGTTATGTCTTAAAGGATGATAGAAATGGAAAGCTTGATGCCAAAAGTGATGAAGGTATTTTTCTAGGGTATTCTACCAAGAGAAAAGCTTTTAAATGTCTTATCAAGGCCTCTAACAAAATAGTTGATAGTGAAAATGTGAAGATTGATGAATTTGCAAAAAAGAATGATCTGGAAAGCACAAAAGAGCCAGAAGACTACAACAAGTTTTTATATTGTGAAGAACACATAACTCTATCCAAGCAACAGTGCTTAATTCTAGAACAATAGAATGTTGCAATCGACAGTCAGAATATTGTTACCAACGGTCAGGATAATGATCAAGATAATGTGCAAGGTAATGAAGATCAAGCTGATACACAAAGAGTTGTACCTATACTTGCAAGATATGTAAGAAGGAACCATCTAGAGGACCAGATCATAGGAGATAAGAAAGCTGGTACAAGAACAAGAAGTAAGTCTTTAACCTCAAATTGTTTAATTTGTGAGTTTGAGACAAAATTTGTCAATGCTACACGAGATAATGAAGAATGGATAAGTGCTATGAATGATGAGATTGAGGAGATTGAGAAGAAAAAATCATGGTCACTTGTGCCAAGACCAGATGACAATAATGTCATTGGTACTAAATGGATATTCAGGAACAAGCTGAACGAGAATGGAGAAGTCACAAGGAACAAAGCAAGACTAGTATGCAAGGAATATGCACAAGAGGAAGGTATAGACTATGGAGAAACCTTTGCACCCATTTCTATGCTAGAAGGAGTAAGAGTACTACTTGCTTATGCTGCATACACAGGATTCAAAGTATATCAAATGGATGTCAAGTCAGCATTCCTAAATGGAATACTTGAAGAAGAGGTATACATCGAGCAACTAGAAGGGTTTGTAGATCTAGACAAGAGGAACATGGTATGTAGACTTCAGAAAGCCTTGTATGGATTAAAAAAAGTTCCCAGAGTCTGGTATGAACGACTTCATTCCTATCTAATAAGTATTGGATTCATAAGGACTAGTGAAAACAGTAATCTTTATTTGAAAAAAGATACTGATGCTAACACTTTAATTGCTGAAATATTTGTTGATGACATCATATTTGGAGGCAATGATATACTATGTAAGTCATTTGCTAATGACATGAGAAAATAATTCGAGATGTCTATATTTGGAGAGATCAAGTTCTTTCTTGGTCTACATATCATTCAACAAATAGAAGGTATTTTCATTACATAGTCCAAATACATCAAAGAGGTCTTGAAAATATTCAAGATGGAAGATTCCAAACCAGTTGGAACACCAATGGATACTAGAAGTAAGTTGACAAAGGAGGACAAGATAACAGAGGTAAATCAAACTTTGTATAGATCAATGATAGGAAAACTCATGTATGTTGTACATACTAGACCAGGTATTGCACATGCAGTAGGAATTATTGCTAGATTTTCTACTAACCCCAGGGAATCACATATGACTCCTGTGAAAAGAATTCTAAGATATCTGAAGAATACTGAGGAATTTGGCTTATGGTATAGAAGAGAAGGAAAATTTGAACTTAAGGTTTTTACCGACGTTGATTGGGTTGGAAATCTTGATGACCGAAAGAGCACAATTGGAGGAGCATTCTTTATGGTTGACAGACTTGTCACATGGATTAGCAAGAAGCAAGGAAGCATCTCACAGTCTACTGCAGAAGTAGAATATGTTGTTGCTGCTGCAAAATTCTCAAATATTGCATGGATCAAATAGTTGCTGGAAGGTATGCATATGAAGATCTCAGAACCAATGATTATCTATTGTGATAACACCTATACAATAAGCATTTCAAAGAATCTAGTCATGCATTACAAGAAAAAACACATTGCAATCAAGTATCATTACTTAAGAGAACAAGTTCAAGAAAAAGAGGTGATACTTGGGTATGTACAATCTAAGGAACAATTGGCCGATATCTTCACCAAGCCACTGCCCAAGGATACATTTGAGTACTTGAGAAAGAGACTAGGGGTCAAACCCTTTTCTACTAGTCAGTAAAAGATTGAAAGCTGCATCAGCCTATATATTAATAGAATATCATTCATGTTGATGCAAGCAAAAAGATGAACTTCAAAGCTACATCTATATACAGAAAGGTATATATCAGAACCAAGCACCAGATCATATTGTTTTATTGCTGATGAATAAGGGAAATTCAAGGAATATATTATGGATAGAAGAAAATAAGTGTTTGACATGAATTTCAGATATTTGTAAAATATTTGTTTGGAATTATTGTCAAAGGGAGAGAATGTATCCATATTATCACAAGAAATTATTCATTATAAGATTACTCAAATAGGGAGAGATCATATCCATAGGGAGATAATTTGTATAAAGGAACCATATACAAAGGGAAAGTTGCTAACAAAATACAGAGACATCAAAGATCAAGAACAGTCAAAAGAGTGATATTGACTCAAGGGAAGGACACAATACTTCAGAACAAGAAACATAGAAAGCTACAAGAATCAAATCTAAGCTAACACAGAGCTTACCGACAGTTAAATTTTTGTATCGGTTATCAAAACAAATTGTTTGGTAATCTGACGAACCTCAAAAATTGTATTTCATATTGTATTAGAAATAGTATAATGTGATAATATAGTATGTTTCCATCAATGCCAAAGGGAGAGATTGATGACATGTAACTGATTGAATGTTTGATAATGTTAAGTTGAAGATAATGCAAGGCATTAAATTAGTTAATGGTTTGTATTGTCATTGATGTCAACTTGATATCATCTATACGGTCATGTACATAATGCCAAAGGCTTCAAAGAATCAATGGAATAGAGATTATGCTTTCAGCAATGCATAAAAGTCAAGTATTCACTAAGTGACAGACAACACTGACAGAGTGCACACCATCGGTAAAGGAAAAGAACAAAAGTCATAGTGATAACCGACGAGCAGAAGACAGTATTTCCTGATGAAGCAAAATCATAGTGATACCTAATGAGCTGAAAATAGAGTTTCCTGATGGACGGAGATCCCAAAGCTGACTATAGTCACACTGATGGAGCTGGCAGTTGTCATCGATGACTAACTGCAGAGTGACCAACAGAACAAAGAGTTTAGAAAATGACAAAATATCTAGCTGGCAGAGCTTAAGGATAGACTTAACTGGTTGTTTTATTTGTTTTATTTGACTAGAGTTAAGTAACTGATTTAAAGAAGATTTGTACAGTTGGAAAGAAGATAACTACGAGATAAATCAGGAGTTAAAGCTTTAAATTAGATTGGCTGGATTGTTTTTCACACCAAGAATCAAGAATCAAGAAACAGTGAATATCATGTCTATATAAGAGACAAGCATAATTCATTTCTATAATCACACACACGGGAAGGGGAGTGAATAGAAAGAGGACGCTAAAGAGAAACTGATGAAGGATAACTTCATACAGTCCTGATCAATCAAGCTAAAGAAGAGCTAAAGAATTCTACAAACACTGACAAATAGTGAAGCACAACATCACAGAGAAGAAAGTGTGGAGCACAAAGAATTGAATTGATACATTGATTAGAGAGGTAATGTACTTAAATAGATCTAAAAATCTGCAATTCAAGTTGCATTAGAAATAGGTCATTATGTTTCAGTTTAACCATTGAAGCATCAAGTATTTTAACAAAGGACTTAACAGTCTTCTATAATTGAGGTATATCCTAATAGATTGCCAAAAATATTATCATGAAGATAGCATTGAGTGCCCAATACCGACACACAGTCTAAGAAGGAGGCTGATGCAGTTAGGTAACACCAGATATTCCAGATACCTATTGTGCCCATAGAGGTTGATCAATATTGGTAGCATATACATGCCAGATATCAAGTGATAGAATCATATTAAATCCTCTAACAAGGTCACACCTAATAGTGTGTTTGTAACCTTTAAAAGGGTTGGCTCCTAACAGGGCTCACTTCAGAAGAGTGAAAATTTGGGGTACCGGTCCCAGTGGTTTTTCCCTTAACAGGGTTTCCATGTTAAAATCCATGTGTTATGTATGTATGGTTTATTACTTTAATATTTTACATTTCACATATGCATTTCTGGATTGATTGGTATACTCTGCATATTTACTAAGTATCGGTAATTAGTTTTACTACTTATCGGTAATCAAGGAGAATAAGGTCAGAAAAGGAAAACTGACAAATAGTTAAATCATTATTAGTATTTCATGGCATGCATCTTGTAGGGAATTAATAATCTGAGGTTTATTGATTGGTGGTTAAAGTTTAAAGGATAATTATTGAAGCCACTGATTCACCCCCCCCCATCTCAGTTATTACTAACACCTTGGAACCCTCTTATGCTATAACCACCTTGATAGGAATTACCTCTACCTCTGAATGAATTTGCACCTTTCCAATCGGTCTTACGCTTTTCTTGATCTATTTTGTCTTGATCAGATCTTCCATTGTCTCCATTAGATCTACCTCTTCCCTGAGAGAATCTACCACCTCTGCCTCTTTTCCTTTGTTCATGTCTCCTATTCAATTTCTCTTCAGATTTTATGGAAAACTGACAAGCCTCCTCAATGCTTTCCATCTTTACCAAACTAATCCCTTCTTGAATGGAATTTATTAATTCATTCAAGTATCTTGAAATTATTTCCACCTCAACTTCATTATGTCTAGATCTGATATCTAACCTATAAAATTCCTCGGTGTAATCCTTTACTGAGCTATCTTTTTGTCTCAAACCTTGAATTCTCCTAATTAGGTTAATCTGATAATCACAAGGTAGAAACTTTCCTTTCAACTTATTTATCATTTTACTCCATATATTGATTTTATCTTTACCCTTCTTATTTCTATCCAATTGCAGGTTCTCCTACCATAAGTATGCATGAATTTTCAATTTTGCGCTTGCAATCTTTACCTTTTTCTCCCCTGTTATGTTCTCATATTCAAAGTATTTCTCCATCTCAGTTATCCAATCTATCAATTCATCAGAATCCAACTTTCCACTATACTCAGGAGGAGTAAATTGAAGTGTGGAATTTAAACTTGTCAACGCCTTCAAAATAATTTCTTCACCTTGATCTATTATAAGCTCTGGTGAAACTTCTTCCTACGCTTGTTCTATTTCATCATCACTAACATCCTCAAGATGTCATCCTCTGCACTAGGTTGTCTTGACAGAATCCAATCTAGCAACAATTTGCTTTAAAATATTAGCTAGGCTTTGATCTGCATCATGCCTTCCTTGAACCATCTTGAAACCCTCTTCAATTGTAGTTCATATCAAAATCTTCCACCCTACAAAAATAACCAATTAGTATTTACAAGAGGAACATCTGATCTAACCTTCACTCTAATACCATCTGATGTAGGGAGGGTTAATGCTCCAGGCCAAAGGCACTCCCAAGCACTAAACCAACTTGAAGATAAACAAAACGGAAGCTTACAACATAGAGAAGGAAGAAAGGAATGCATATATATTGTTTACTTCATCGAAATTCATACATATCAGGCTGTAAGGCCTTCCTTGTTATGACCAATACAAATAGAAATGCATTACAGAACAATCCTCATACATGAAACATACAAAAACCCTAGACCTCCAAGCTATTACCAAATTAACACTATCTCTCATTGCTCCTGATCCTAAAATAAGAACATAACAATATTTTTATACAATAGCCACCAAAAGAGGTCAGCCTCAAAGATATAACATAGGAAAGAGAAAAAAACCCAAAATAGGTCCACACATTCCCAAAAGATAGATCCACCATTAACTATGTGACCAAAATTAAATGTAGGTGTTGGCCCCAAGGAAGTAACAAAGAAAAACCACTCAATGAGACAGGAAATAAAGAACCACTGAGTACACTAAGATAGGCCGGTAAAACCACACCATAAATAGTAACCGAGCATGGTTGGTTAAGCAACAACAAAACATTCAATCGAGCACACCAAAGAAGTTACCAAGCAGTTTACCAAGCATCTCCAACAATCCACTGAGCAACAAACAAATATATTTTTGGTTGACACAAGATTGCCAAGATCCCAAGATGCTCTTGCATTAGTTTGTATCATTTATCATTTGAATCATTAGTGGGATTATTATATTGTGTTGGAGAGAACACCCACAACCCTCTCTAAGAGAAAATAAACAAGGCTTGGGAGCCGTTGTTTGGCTCATCAGAGGTTAATGTGGAAGCTTTGTTTTGAGTATGAATTTGATATTTTAGTTTAGATTATATGATTTATATCTCTAACATTTGCATGTGTGACCATGCTCCCAACAGGTAGGTTTCTAGAATATACATTTTGGTACACCCGGTGGGACCCACATCCCTAAAACTAAAACTATTTTCCAACTTTTTGCATAGTTCTAGAAACTGTTATGTAGAGTCATCTCTACCCTCGAATAGTCATCTCCACTGAACGTTTGTCTATGCAGATCACCGTCTCCACCAGGAGACTATCGTCTCCACCTGGGATAATTGACTTTTGAGTTTAAGTTATTTTAAAGTGATTTTTGACATATTTTAGTTTTTTAACTCTTGGGTTTTTGACAGGACATCACTTTTACAAAGTTAAATGCTGCTAATTTTTTTCAAAAATATTATTATTTAACCACAGTTAGTTAACCCTTATTTTTTGTTTGATCATCTATGCAGGTTGACCATCATCTCTATAGATTATCACCTGCACTAAGGTTCTGTCATCTGCGCTTCTTGAAGACCTCACTGTCAGGTATAGATTTTTACACAAACTATTATCTGTGCATATCCTTTAACATTTGTCTGTGATTATAGACTCATTTTCAAAGATGGTCATTTATGCATATCCTTAAAGTGTCATCTGCACTCTGTATCAATTGTTTTTCACTTTTTAGCAGGTTTTTGGGTTACTAATTTTGTCTGAGTTTTATAGCACCTCAATTCTAAATACCATCTTTTGAAACTACTAATATTTTGTGTTTCAGGATGACAAAAGAAGACAAACACTAAACTACTCACATATTGTTCTTGTAGGTTGCGTAGGAGATACAAAAAAACATTGTGTTTTCTTTAATATTTTTCTAAGGCATTTTAAAAGGGTTCAATTGTAGTGTCTTGTTAAGTGATAGGGGAGTATGCTCTTGTCTTTTATTAGACAATAAAAAACCTAGACTCATTTGATATTTCAATTAGAAATTAACCTTGGGAAAGATTAAATTTTTTGGTGTGTTTGGGAGAAAATGACATTGGGTAAGAGAGTATGCTCTTTTCCCCTTGTGGGAAAATCAGAAATCTAGACTCCTCTCTGATGGGGAGATCCAACGATTAAGAGATTCCTTGCTCTTCTCAATGCATTTCCTATTACCTTACTAGGTTACTTATCTCTACCATAACTAGATGACACTCCTATGGTTCCTCTACTCCAACTAGATCTCTCCACAAACTTCAAATTATCTTCAATCCTTCACAACTCAACTATGCATCCATAGGCTCAATTCAAGGCAACTATGCTCCAAACTATTCTTGACCATAAAAATAGGTGTTCACACTATTTCCCCTTCACCTTCCATCAATCTTGATCCACTCTGATAGGTACTTTCAAATTTTACCCATTGATTTCATAATTTTCTAGTCTCTAGGCCTTGTAGCCTTTTTAGCCCAATTAGGCCTCCTAAAACCACCAAAATTGGAAAACCTTCAAATACACCTCAAAAAACCACCAAACTAGCTGTGGATTATTTCTAATGACCTCCTAGGCTTAAATATTTCCTAGGTCTTAGGTCTCCAAAGTATATGTACATAGGACTTTCAACAAACCCCTATTTTTAAAGGTTTCTAGGGCATGTAGACCAGTATATCTTCTTTTCTCTCACCATGTTCTCTGATGGACTCCTCTGCACTACTCCTTCCATAAACTTTACCTTGTATCATGTCCCTACACTCTCCTACTCACTATTGGCACAAACCAATCCATCTCACCATGCTTTATGCCTTTGCAACACTGCAATCTCCTAGTCGGATGGCTCTGGACCCGCCTAGGGATTTCTTGCACAAATATCTCCCCTGCTCACATTGAACCAAAAACACATATTTACACTATTTGAAGGGATCCCTCATTGATTCCAAGTGACATTAGGAACCAATCATGGGAACTTAAGAAAGGGCCATGTTTACATAACTGCCTCTGTACAGACCAACAACACTGGCAAACCCAAAAGAATTTACAAACAACTAAAGAAAAGTAACAAATTGTTAATATACCACCACAAAAATTATCTAAATTAACTCCTTTAAACAATCACAACACAAATATTCACCACTCATTCCATTAAAGTGTGGATGAAGGCTCTATAACCTAGAAACTATATATTTCTTATTCCTTTCAAGTTTAGTCTATGCAATCTGATCATCAAACCCTTCTATTAGGGTTTGTTTTACCTTATATAGTCCATCCCCATGTGTTCAAACCCTAAGGTCATGATTTGGACCCATTTAATTCCAAATGCAACATTCTAGGAAATGTTGTCATGACAACTTTGCAAAGTTGCAAAGTTGTCATGAGAAACTTTCGCAACTTTGTTGTACAACTCCTCCAACTTAATCAACTTGACTCAGAATCACTCTATTGGATCCAAAATCATCTAAAAAAACCAAAATAACATTTTTCCCTTCATTTTGGGATTTTGGTCATTGTTTGACCACCTTTGACATTCCTAGTCACCTATTGCAACACTGACTACCTAGGACCTTCTTGGACTAAACCAAAGACAAAACTTGACAAATCCTATTTACACACACACTTTGGGACTTTATCTTAGTCCTTATTCATTGGTGGTTGGATAGAACCACCTACAAGCCAAAATTGATCTAGGATTAAACTAGGACCCTAAGGTGCTCCTGCACCATTCTCCCCCTGCAACAAGAAAGTCAGGGTACCTGAGGTGTGATAAGTTCTATACTGATTCCATGCTTCTTAAAATCACCCTCTTCTATCCAAGTAGCCTCTAATTTAGGTTGGTGATTCCACTTGATTAGATGCTCCATATAGGTTTTGTTCCTAGTACTCTTGTTTACTCTGGAATCCAGAATTCTTTCACCTTGTGGCTTAGCTGGGACAGGTGCACCAAGATCTTCCACATCATCTTCCATGTATGTACTATACTCCTTCTCTGTGACAATAGGACCTTTATATTTGATCAAATCTTTCACATTGAAGATAGGAGAGATGGAAATCTCCTTGGGTAAATACACTTTATAGGCATTGAGGCCATACTTAGCCAACACTTTATATGGGCCAATCTTGTTCATCTGAAGCTTTCTATTAATTCCTTTATGTAATCTAGCTTTGTCCAAAAATATCATCACCAAGTTTCTTACTTCAAACTATAAGTCTCTTCTCCTTTCATCTAATTTAGCTTTAAGCTTATGATTTTCTTCCATTAGTTTCATTTTCACTTGCTCATGGACTTCTCTCTTAGACTAAGAAAAATCATCTGCATGTCCATTGATCCCTTCATAACCTTTTAAGTCCCTAAGCTCAAGAATACCCCTTGGATGTAATCCATAGACAACTTCAAATGGACTCTTACCAGTAGTCCTATTGGTACTATCATTATAGGAAAATTCTACTTGTGGAATGACTTTTTCCCATCCTTGCCCATACTCCTTGGTTAAACATCTTAAAAAATTACCAAGTACCCTATTGATTACCTTTGTTTGGCCATATTTTTGAGGATGATATGCATAATTATGTGCCAATTTGGTTCTGAATCTTTTTCAAAGTGTTTTCCAGAAGTGCCCCATAAATTTTGCATCCCTATCGGATACATTACTGGTTGGAAAACCATGTATCCTTACTATTTCCTTAAAGAAAAGATGGGCAATGTTACTGGCATCATGTGTTGTTTTAC
The DNA here is from genome assembly GCA_018584345.1 of Thuja plicata. Lineage (NCBI taxonomy): Eukaryota > Viridiplantae > Streptophyta > Pinopsida > Cupressales > Cupressaceae > Thuja > Thuja plicata. The sequence goes on along the minus strand of MU216955.1, from coordinate 50,416 downwards.
ATGGGATAAAGTGACTTCTCTTACTGAATCTATCCACTACCACAAACACACTATCCAAACTAGTTGGTGTTCTAGGTAACCCCACTATAAATTCCATACCTATGCACTCCCAATGCCTATTTGGGATGGGAAGTGGCTGATAGAGCCCTGTATTTGAAGTTGTTCCTTTTGCTTGTTGACATATCCCACATTTTTCCACATACCTTGTAATACCCACCTCTTAGTTTTTTTTTTAGTTTGCGGATGCCAAACTCTTTTAGGCCTTTTTGTGTATGTGTGGTTTATTTCAGATGGTTTGAGGATATTTATGTATTTCACTTCTTTATGTTATGGATCCATTGCTTGGTATATTATATCATCTTTTACATGTGATTTATGGTTACTTTATGATGCTTATGTATATGTTAGGATTTCATTTCGATTATGGTTTTCTAAAAATACTGACCCTATATTTATATGCACATGGATCATTGTATGTTGTACTTTACTGTTTGATGTGCTTTGTATGGTATGGGACAGATTCATAGTTACTTGCTTTGGTGAGATCCACGCAATAACCTAGTCTCAACCATTGTTTTCTATATTATATATGCATGTATGTTCATCTTTGTGATGACAATTTTGCAGGTACCAGGCTACGTCTTCCCTGAATTGGCAGGAATGAGCGTACCCTATTGCGATAATTTCAATGGTAAGATAGGGGACATAGTATTCAGGTCCAAATCCTACCCTAAACCTAATTATCCTAAGTATTGGACAAGTATCAGTTTATCTACCCTACCCAGATTCGTCTAGTTGATGTGAATTCGTGGATCCTATCCTTGTGTGTGTTTGAGTTGATTTTGTTGATTTCAGTTGAGTGCTTTGATATTTGTGTGATTTATTTAACTGAATATTATTCGAATTAATTATTAAATATAGAGTATTTAATTAGAAATTAGAGTAAATATGCTTTTATGCTTTATTAAATAATTAAATATTTGAGTGCATGGATAGGATTGTGCTTTGAATATTTAATCTATTTAAATATATATTTAATTAATTACATGTGCAAGTTCATTATTGAAAATTGGAGTTTGAATTCAAAATGCAACTTGGTTTAATAAGTCAAAGTTGAGTTGTGCAAGTAAATAGATATTTTTAATGAATAATTATTATTTACTTTCAATTTTGAGTTGAGTTCCTTTAGGGGTTAACCGGTGTGTTTTCATTAGGGTTTTGCATGATTGGGGGAAGTTGATATTCTTTAGGAGAATTCTCCTCTCATTTGGTCCTAACAAGTTTTAGAGAAGACATTTTTGGGAGAAGAATTTTGGAGAGCATTTTTGGGTGTTCTTGTGTTTTGCGATCTTGTGAATTTGTGTGTGTTTGGAGGCTTGAGAATTTGTGTGGATCTTGGCTTTGGAGGCTTCGTGGTTCTAGATTTGCATTCAGAATTAGATTCGGGGGCTTCAGGATTCTTCATCTTCTCACAAGGCTTCTTTGTCAAATTTTGGTGGATTTGAGGTAGGGTTTGAAGAAAAACCCCTTTGTTATTTCAGTTTGTAAATTTTATGTTTCTATGTGTTTGGTTGTTTTGCATTTCCTTAATTAGGTCTATTTATGCTTTTGATTAAAATGGGTATCTTAGAAAACCCTAGATCTATATTTCTTAGGAAAAAATATACTTGTCATGGTACGGAGATGTCAAAATTTTGTTGAAAAAGACCCTATGTAAGACCTAGAAATTAAGAAAATCAAACAACCTATAGTATAGACTATAGTGGAAAAATTAATTATTGAGTTTGCAAATGAATCCCTTTAAAAATATTAATTGATACCAAAAATACCTCCCTAGAAACTACAGTGGATTAAAAAAATGTTCACCAGTAAAAAAAAAGCATGCCCAAAAAAGACAAAATGGCTTAAACAAATAATAAGACAAAAAATAATTATTTCCATTTTCGGAAATTAGAAAAAAATAAAATAAAATAGTTTAAAAAAATGATATACGCTTTGTTCAAAGAAAATTTAGAAAAAAAAATAACAAAATGCTTTTGGGGGGTGGGCTGGCCCTACCACCCCGCGCGGTGACCCGTGACGGTTGTGCATCGGCCGGCCGCGCAGCCAGCCTGTCGCGACAGAGGCTTCCCCAAGGGGTCCCACGCTACCGTAGGCAACACGACCACCCCAAAGGGGTAGCTAGCTGTCGGGCAGCGACTCCCTTAAAGAGTATCAGCATGTGCCACGGGGTTTGGGGGCCCTGCTCCCCCTGCCCTTTGTAATTTGATTTTTATTATTATTATTTTTAAATTTACTTTAATTTTTAGTTAATTTAAAATTATTATTTTTTTAGATTTGTTTAAAAGCTTTTTAATATAAATTATTTAATATTTAAATTTTTTAAATATAATTTGTTTAATATTTAAAGGATTAAATTATTTAGTATTTAATTTGTTTAGAATGTTTTAAATTAAAGTGATTTAATTAAGATATTTAAATCAAATTTGTTAAATGATTTAATATATTATCTTTTAAAAATATTCATAAGAGATAGTGTTTATTTAATAATTAGTAATTTGTGTTTATTTTGATTAGATCATTTAGTGGATATTAGGCTATTAATATTCACAATAAATGGGGGTTATGTGTTTTTAATCCATCTAATTTTTTTAGAAGATTATTTGTGATATAGTTCAAATTAATTTTCATTTGATCAATTAATGGATTGTTAAACTTGAATAAGGTATTGCATTTTATTAATCTATGACTTGTACTAATTAGTGTTTATAGGGGAAGATTATTTATATTATTGCTAGAATATATGCGTAAGGATTACGGTTGATTTATGTATAATATAGATGGTGTTTTATTTCCATGTGTGTTTATTTTTACGTTATGGGTATCTGGAGAATTAGGATGCCTAGGATGTATACAAAGGTTGTAAGGGGTAAATTTTATCTATACTTTATGATGTGGTGTGAGTGCTTTATACTGTTGCCCTAAACTGACCACGTGAACCCTGTTGATTATATACTTTCTAAGTGGTGTATTATGTTCTGTTATGAAATTATGTCTTTTGGGTCTCTGTTGGGAATATATGACTCTCAGGATGTAAAACTAGAGGTTTTGGGGGTTTATTTTACTTTTGTGTTATGTACGCTTCAGTGTATGTTCATGTTGTTATCAATTTGGTCTCGATCTTTTTACCCAACCTTATTTGTGTAACTTGTCCTATGTGATCTTGTCAGAGTGACTTGAAATGGTTTTGGTTAATTGAGGACCAACAATTCTTGTATGTGAAAGGACTAGTCTCAAAAGTTATGTTCTTCTTTTGATATTGTTTATGATTCTTTGAGGGTGTATCCTATATGAGCGGGAATCAGTGATGAGGTTTATGATATACCTTTATGATGTTCTTTTGTGAACCTAGGGTAGGTTACCTAGTTGTATAGTAGGAGGTGGCTTGCAATAAATGTCAGAGCTCACAAGTGACTGCTAGGATCATTTATTGTAAGTAATCATAACAAGTGATAACATAATAATTTATTAGGTTGTGTTAGTATAATCTAATAAGATATTAATCTGGTTAGTGACTTTGTCAATTTGAGAGGTCATTGGCGTCGTGTATGGTCACTTGAGTGTTGGGATTTATTGAGGGATTTCTAGGAAAAAACTCAAGGGTTAGATGTACATGATGACACCTTCCTATATACAGCTTAGGTTATCCTACGTGTCTAGGTTACCTCTGGTATTTTGTAGATTTCCTTATTTATGATTCAAAAAGATTCTAGGATCTTCCTATGCATTTATTTATGTTGGTCTTGTATACCTTTGATGTTGCATTCTTTTTGTGTACCCATGTGAGTGGGCCTGTTACTATCTCCTCAGCATGGTGGGAGTGGACCTTTGGTTCCATGTGGTCGGGTGGTAGTGATTCTCATTACCATTGAGATTCGATGTTCGTCTTCATGCTTGAATGATCCTTGTTGCAGTTCTTCTTCTTCTATCTTCTTCATCTTCTAGAGACTTGTTCAGTTTCATGAGTTGTATACTTGTGTCATATGTGGATATTGGTTGACATCCTTTTAAGGATGTGTTATTTTTTATTGTTATGTATTATTGCATACCTTGCGACTTGTGCTGTGGATGTTGATTCTCATATGAATACCTTTGGTATTAGATGTATATGTAATCTTTTATTATGAGATGCATGTTATTGTTTTTAGTTGATGTATCCTTTATGTTATTTCTTTATAATTGTTATTCATAAATTATTTTTCTTAATTAATTATACGTCAAGGAACCCTCGAGAAATGTTATCTATGTTGTGTTGTACTTACGTGTATATGCAAGTGTAGGTAGGTAAGGTTGGGTAGGTCAAATAAAAAATTATGGGAGGTCATTTTAAATCTTCTAAACACTTTTTTTTAAAAAAATTATGTTCGGGGGGGAGGTCGTTTTAAAGCTCATATGCCCACTTTATTTACAAAATTATGTTGTCCTGGTCGGTGCAGGGGGAGGTCAGTTTAAAGCTTATATTTTCACTTTCTTTAAAAAATTATGTTGTCCCCAGGGGGAGGTCATTTTAAAGCTTATATTTCCATTTTCTTTAAAAAGTTTCGAGTGCATATATTTTATTTTTCACCTTCTAGTCCCTCTTTTATATTGTCTGTGTTCTGAAACAACTGTGTCTTTAAATCAATTTACGATAATATTGTACTCTTTTCTTTTTCACCTTTCAACTGGCCCCTCTTTTAATTGTTCTATGTTTGTTCTGTAATTGTTTTGTGTTTGTTCTGTAAAAACTGATCTTTCATTAAGTTTTGATAAGACTGTACTCTTTTATTTTGAATCTTGTTGCCCCTCTTTTCTATCATTCTGTACTCCAAGCAGATCTTTTATTTTGAACCTTGTTACCCCTCTTTTATATTGTTCTGTACTCCAAGCAGATCTTTTATTTTGAACCTTGTTACCCCTCTTTTCTATTGTTCTGGGGGGGGGGGTAAGCAAATATTTTCTTTTGAACCTTGTTATCCCTCTTTTCTATTGTCTGTGTTGTGTACTGATCTTTTCTTTTGAACCTTGTTACCCCTCTTTTCTATTGTTTAAGACTATACTCTTTTATTTTGAACCTTGTTACTGGTAAGATAAAACTATACTCCCATTTTCTTGTCCTCGTACTCATCCGTGAGATTAGAAGTAGTATCAGTAAGCCCATAGAATAGTAGGGGATGGGCCATCAATAAATATAATAATTTGTATGTATCGAATGCCCTGGCAAGCCCTACCTTTGAATGCACCTCACCATTTTAAGAAAGATACTCCTACCTCCACCATAGAATAGTAGGGGCCCTCCAATCTGCTGCATTCTTTCAATTATCCATTGTCAAATAGGGGTTATCCACTGCAACCCATCACCTATTCATTGTTGGAGACGTGTGAATTGGAGTGGTTTTAGTTGGTAATTGTTGATATGACTATTGGGTGTTGAAAAAGTAGAGTAGTCTCTATCCTATGCAGGATTCTTTTACTATTCGCTGCTATATCCGCTGTCAAATGGGTGTTATCCAGCTGCAAAATAGGGGTTATCCACTGTTGATGTTTGATTATCAGGTGCATTCTAAGGGCCCAGTTCTTCAGATGTGAGGATGTTACATATATAATCTAGAAAGGTCCCCTACTATTTTAAGGGCCTGGGGAACATACGCAAATCCAAGCCGTAGGAGATTGTTGTCAGCATCTAAGTTGTAGGAGATCGAAATCTAAGCCGTAGGAGCTGTAAGTGAATCTAAGCTGTAGGATATTGTTCACTACGTCATATGGTTAATTTCAATAAATTTCCCCTATAATTCTATGGGCAGAACAACTAGACTAGCTATGTATGGGTGCATGTGCCCTTATTAATAAGGCCGAAACAACACTGCCCAGAAAGTGTCACCAAGGGTAGGATCAATCAATTAAGAATCAACCTATCTATGCCCCCCACCCCTCCAATAAGAAGTTGCTAAGGGAAGCATCAATCAATTTAGAGAAGAACTAGTTTTAAAATTGACAAAAGGACAGTTATTGGTGAACAGATACCTTAAACGGACTAATTTCTGGATGGTATTCAAAGGATCAATCAAATAAAAGAAACTAGTTTTCTATCTATCTACAGACAACATTTATGGGGAAAAATTAATTATTGAGTTTGCAAATGAATCCTTTTAAAAAAATTAATTGATGCCAAAAAAATACCTCCCTGGAAAATACAGTGGATTAAAAAAATGTTCACCAGTAAAAAAATAAGCATGCCCAAAAAAGACAAAAGGGCTTAAACAAAGAATAAGACAAAAAAATAATTATTTCCGAAATTAGAAAAAAAATTAATAAAATAATTGTAAAAAAAAATGATATAGCTTTGTTCAAAGAAAATTTAGAAAAAAAATAAAAATAAAAATAAAAAAATAACAAAATGATTTTGGGGGGTGGGTTGGCCCCACCACCTCGTGCGGTAACCCGTGTCGGTTGTACACCGGTAAGCCGCACAACAAGCCTGCCGTGGCAGAGGCTTCCCCAAGGGGAGGACCACATTGCCATAGGCAACACAGCCACCCCAAGGGGGTAGCTAGCTGTCGGGCAGTTGCTCCCTTAAAGGGTAGCGACATGTGCCATGGGGTTTGGGGGGGCCCGCTCCCCCTCCCCTTTGTAATTTGATTTTTATTATTATTATTTTTAAATTTAATTTAATTTTTAGTTAATTTAAAATTATTATTTTTTTAGATTTGTTTAAAATCTTTTTAATATAAATTATTTAAAATTTAAAGTTTTTAAATATAATTTATTTAATATTTAAAGGAAAAAATTATTTAGTATTTAATTTGTTTAGAATGTAATAAATTAAAGTTATTTAAATCAAATTTGTTAAATGATTTAATATATTACCTTTTAAAAACATTCAAAAGAGATAGTGTTTATTTGATAATTTGTAATTTGTGTTTATTTTGATTAGATCATTTAGTGGATATTAGGTTGTTAATATCCACATTATTAAATGGGGGTTATGTGTTTTTAATCCATCTAATTTTATTAGAACAATTTGTGATATAGTTCAAATTAATTGTCATTTGATCAATTAATGGATTCATAAACTTGAATAAGGTATTGCATTTTATTAATCTATGACTTGTACTGATTAGTGTTTATAGGGGAAGATTGTTTATATTATTGCTAGAATATATGCGTAAGGATTGCGGTTGATTTATGTATAATAAAGATGGTGTTTTCTTTCCATGTGTGTTTATTTTTACGTTATGGGTATCTGGGGAATTAGGATGCCTAGGATGTATACAGAGGCCATAGGGGTAAATTTTATCTATGCTTTATGATGTGGTGTGAGTGCTTTATACTATTTCTCTAAACTAACCATGTGAACCCTATTGATTATATACTTTCTAAGTGGTGTATTTTGTTCTATTATGAAATTTTTTCTTTTGGGCATCTGTTGGGAATAGATGACTCTCAAGATGTAAAACCAGATGTTTTGGGGGTTTTTGTTTCTTTTGTGTTATGTACGCTTTAGTGCATATTTATGTTGTTATAAATTTGGTCTCGATCTTTTACCCAACCTGATTTATGTAACTTGTCCTGTGTGATCTTTTGAGAGTGACTTGAAATGGTTTTGGTTAATTGAGGACCAATAGTTCTTGTATGTGCAAGGACCAGTTTCAAGAGTTATGTTCTTCTTTAGATAGTATTTATGATTCTGTGAGGGTGTATACCTATATGAGCGGGAATCAGTGATGAGGTTTATGATATACCTTTATGATGTTCTTTTGTGAACCTAGGGTAGGTTACCTAGTTGTATAGTAGGAGGTGGCTTGCAATAAATGTTGGAGCTCACAAGTGGCTGCTAGGATCGTTTATTGTAAGTAATCGTAACAAGTGATAACATAATAATTTATTAGGTTGCTTTAGTATAATCTAATAAGATATTAATCTGGTTAGTGACTTTGTCTATTTGAGAGGTCATTGGCGCCGTGTATGGTCACTTGAGTACCAGGATTCATTGAGGGATTTATAGGACAAAACTCAAGTGTTAGACGTACATGATGACACCTTCCTATATATAGCTTAGGTTATCCTACGTGTGTCAGTTACCTCTGGTATTTTGTAGATTTCCTTATTTATGATTCAGAAAGCTTCTAGGATCTTCCTATGCATTTATTTATGTTGGTCTTGTATACCTTTGATGTTGCATTCTTGTTGTATAACTGTGTGAGTGGGCCTGTTACTATCTCCTCAGCACGGTGGGAGTGGACCTTTGGTTCTATGTGGTCGGGTGGTAGTGATTCTCATTACCATTGAGATGCAACATTCATCTTCATGATTGGATGATCCTTGTTGTAGTTCTTCTTCTTCTATCTTCTTCATCTTTTGGAGACTTGTTCAGTTTCATAAGTTGTATACTTGTGTCAAATATGGATATTGGTTGACATCCTTTGAAGCATGTGTTATTTTGTATTGTTATGTATTATTTCATACCCTATGACTTGTGCAGTGGATGTTGATTCTCGTATGAATACCTTTGGTATCAGATGTATATGTAATCTTTTATTACGAGATGTATGTTATTGGATTGATTTGATGTATCCTTTATGTTAGTTCTTTATAATTAAATTATTCATATATTATTTTTCTTAAGTAATTCTATGTCAAGGAACCCTCAAGAAATGTTATCTACATTATGTTGCACTTATGTGTATGTCATGTACTTCATTGTGTTGTTTCCACATTGTTATCCTTATTATTTGTAAACATTTAAATTTTTTTTATCTTGTTAACTTAGTGTCATGCTTAGTTTAGTTTTCCTGGGTTCCCTGGCAGGGCATTACACTTGGTATTAGAGCTCATGTTTCTACATTGGGAGCTCTAGAAAATTTGTATGCCCATTAGTTGTCTTTTGATTTAAATCTTGAAAAAAACATAGACATAAAACTTTGATGTATTTAGAACTATTGCCTTGCGTTTATTTATTTTCATTTGTCCCCTTTTGGTTTTGAGTTTGAGTTGTTGTTTGATTGTTTTGGTAGCTTTAGGTATGGAGTGTGTTGAGTCTAGAACTATTGTTGGGAGCATTGATTAGGATCAGGCCATGAAGATGCAACACCTTGTTGGAGGGCTTAATGACCTCACTGATTGAGGAGTTTGAGTCTTCGAATCCAAATCTTTTAGGGATGCAATTTATAAGGTTGTGTTGGTTGAATAGGATCATCTTACGGTCTCGAAGGGTGATCTAAACCAACAGGGTGAGGAACTCTCTCATGATTATTTTGGTGGTCAGTTGGGGGTGCATTTTAGTGAACTTTCTTCTATTTTTAGAGGTAATCATTCTCAGGGAGCTAGGAATTCAGGAGGTACTTCTACCTTTCCAAAAGGTAATCAGTCTCAGCAGCAGGGAAGAATCATTTCTCCTACTTTTAGTGGTCCTTGGATTAGGAATTTCTATAATATTCAGCACGACAAGCATAGACAGACAATTTAGCCTACTGGATCTACTCCTAGTTACAAGGGTAATCAACCATAGGGAGCTAGGAACTTTGGGAACCCTCCTACATTTTTGAAGGGTAACCAAAACCAGTAGGGTAAGAGATTCTTTCATGGTACTAGTGGTGGTTCTCGGTCAGGGAACTATCACAACTGGTTGCGCAGTATGCGCAATAGGACTGATCAGTCAGTTCAGAGAGTGCATTAGGATGTCAATGGGGATAATGTTCAATAGTCTAGTGCACCTTCAGTTAGAGGAGGTGGTAGTAGAGGAATTTGTTTCTCATGTGGGCAGCTTGGCCATATTGCGGTCAATTGTCCTCAGCGTGCAGTGCATTTCTCGGGGCAGAGGCCAGTGGCTTTTGAGCCTACATTTGGGTGTGTTTATAGATCTCACAAAGTGTATGTAGCCTTGGATCACCTTCTAGATGTGTATCGTGCTACTTTGAGTAGGATTACGGATGGTGGACTAGTAGCTAGTTTTTAGATTCCTGCAGTAGGGGATCATCCCATGTGTTCGAATCAGAGTCCTGAGAAGGATTCTAAGAAATCTGCACTTTGAGTCTTTCAGGACTCGGTAGGATGTTTTGTATTGAGGGATTTATATCTCTATTTTTTTTGTAGTCTTCCAGGAGTAAGCCTAGTTTTAGGGGAGGAGGATGTAATACCCACCTCTTACTTTGTTTTTTAGTTTGCAGATGCAAAAATCTTTTAGGCCTTTTTGTGTATGTGTGGTTTATTTCAGATGGTTTGAGGATATTTATGTATTGCATTTCTTTATGTTATGGATCCATTGCGTGGTATATTATATCATCTTTTACATGTGATTTATGATTACTTTATGATGCTTATGTATATGTTAGGATTTCATTTCGATTATGATTTTCTAACAATACTGACCCTAGATTTATATGCACATGGATCATTGTATATTGTACTTTACTGTTTGATGTGGTTGGTATGGTATGGGATAGAGTCATAGTTACTTGCTTTGGCGAGATCCACATGATAAACTAGTCTCAACCATTGTGTGCTATATTATATATGCATGTGTGTTCATCTTTGTGATGACAGGTTTGCAGGTACCAGGCTACGTCTTCCCTGTATTGGCAGGAGTGAGTGTGCCCTATCACAATAATCTCAATGGTAAGAGAGGGGAGATAGTATTCAGGTCCAAATCCTACCCTAAACCTAATTTTCCTAAGTATTGGACAAGTATCAATTGGTCTACCCTACCTGGATTCATCTAGTTGATGTGAATTCGTGGATCCTATCCTTGTGTCTGTTTGAGTTGATTTTTTATTTCAGTTGAGTGCTTTGATATTTGTGTGATTTATTTAATTGAATATTATTGGAATTAATTATTAAATATAGAGTATTTAATTAATCAAAAATTAAATAAATACTTATGTTTAATTGAAAAATTAATTAAAGTACAAATATGGAATATTGGGATTTAATTAGAAATTAGAGTAAATATGCTTTTATGATTTATTAAATAATTCAATATTTGAGCGCATGGATAGGATTGTGCTTTGAATATTTAATCTATTTAAATATATATTTAATTAATTACATGTGAAAGTTCATTATTGAATATTAGAGTTTGAATTCAAAATGCAACTTGGTTTAATAAGTCAAAGTTGAGTTGTGCAAGTAAATAGATATTTTTAATTAATAATTAGTATTTACTTTCAATTTTGAGTTGAGTCCTTTTAGGGGTTAACTGGTGTGTTGTCATTAGGGTTTTGCATGATTGGGGGAAGTTGATTCTCTTTAGGAGAATTCTCGTCCCATTTGGTCATAACAAGTTTTGGAGAAGACATTTTTGGGAGAAGAATTTTGGAGAGCATTTTTGGGTGTTCTTGTGTTTTGCTATCTTGTGAATTTGTGGTGATCTTGGCTTTGGAGGCTTCATGGTTCCAGATTTGCATTCAGAATTGGATTCGGGGGCTTCAGGATTCTTCATCTTCTCACAAGGCTTAGTTGTCAAATTTTGGTGGATTTGAGGTAGGGTTTGAAGAAAAACCCCTTTGTTATTTTAGTTTGTAAATTTTATGTTTCCATGTGTTTGGTTGTTTTGCATTTCCTTAATTAGGTCTATTTATGCTTTTGATTAAAATGGGTATCTTAGAAAACCCTAGATCTATATTTCTTGGGAAAAAAAGATACTTGGCATGGTAGAGATGCTGTCGAAATTTCGTTGAAAAAGACCCTATGTAAGACCTAGAAATTAAGAAAATCAAATAGCTTATATTATAGAATATAGTGGAAAAATTAATTATTGAGTTTGCAAATGAATCCCTTTAAAAAAATTAATTGATGCCAAAAAAATACCTCTCAAAAATACAGTGGATTAAAAAAATGTTCACGAGTAAAAAAACAAGAATGCCCAGAAAAGACAAAAGGGCTTAAACAAAGAATAAGACAAAAATATAATTATTTCCATTTTCAGAAATTAGGAAAAAAAAATAATAAAATACTTTTCAAAAAAAAAATGATATATGTTTTGTTCAAAGAAAATTTAGAATAAATTAATAACAAAATGCTTTTAAGGGGTGGGCTGGTCCCACCACCCCGTGCAGTAACCCGTGCCGGTTGTACATTGGTTGACCGCGCAGCCAGCCTGTTGCGACAGAGGCTTCCCCAAGGGGGGTAGCCAACTGCCGGGCAGCGGCTCCTTTAAAGGGTAGCGACATGTGCTGCGGGGTTTGGGGGGGCCGCTCCCCCTCCCCTTTGTAATTTGATTTTTTATTTTTATTTTTAAATTTAATTTAATTTTTAGTTAATTTAAAATTATTATTTTTTTAGATTTTTTTAAAAGCTTCTTAATATAAATTATTCAATATTTAAAGTTTTTAAATATAATTTATTTAATATTTAAAGGATTAAATTATTTAGTATTTAATCTGTTTAGAATGTTTTAAATTAAAGTGATTTAAATTAGGTTATTTAAATCAAATTTGTTAAATGATTGATTATATTATCTTTTAAAAACATTCATAAGAGATAGTGTTTATTTGGTAATTAGTAATTTGTGTTTATTTTGATTAGATCATTTAGTGGATATTAGGCTGTTAATATTCGTATTAAATGGGGGTTATGTGGATATTGGTTGACATCCTTTGAAGGATGCGTTATTTTTTTATTGTTATGTATTATTGCATACCCTGCAACTTGTGGAGTGGATGATGATTCTCGTATGAATACCTTTGGTATCAGATGTAATCTTTTATTACGAGGTGTTAGGGATTTTTCTTGTATGAACCACAATGCTTGAAATGCCTATTTGAACCTTGTACCTTCTAATTCTGATTCAGAGACAAGAAAAGCCTAATTGCTAAGGACTGGATAATATCCTTCTTCATTTTCGAGCTCCACATATGCTCAGGCAGGTTTTACCTTTTAAGATTTCTGTTAACACAGTATTTGTTGATGTGGACACTGATTTGTCATATATCTTTACTGAATCAACTTATAAATCACCTTGTAAATGACCAAGCATAATCATATACAGGGTTTAACCATACAAATCATAATCTTAAATATGACAAAAAACCAGTGACGCAAGGATTTCAATCCTTCTTCCTTTTCTTATAGGAGGGATAACCTGATTGATTCACTCTTCAAGGAATCAATAATATGGACAGTGTCCTGCTGACAGAGGTCCTTCACAAGTTTAGCTTGTATGTTCTTAGTAACAAGAGTATTTTGAATTGATTTGATTTTGATATTGGATGAGGAACATATTGCAAATTATACCTCAGACCAGTGCCTATCCCCTAGGCAAAGAGTCAATGAAAACATGAATCCACAGAGATAAAATAACAGAGATACTGTAGAGTGCCTTACAAACTACATGTGGCTGAGATAGAGTGCCTTACAAACTATTCTCGCATATACATACATCTGCATCAAATCCTTATCACAGTGTTTTGCTCTCTGAAATCATCTATGAAACTTAGTCCTCTCCTTGAAAGGAACTCATAAATAATTAGACAAACTACCTTATAGTTGGTGTATTTCAAATGCCTCACATATGAAACACACTAGAGCACAAACAGAATGAAAATAGACAAGATAATATGAAAGAGAGAAAAACCACACTGTATTCTATTACTGTATTCTGCTTCAACATATCCAGACAAGAAGCTTTGATGAATATACAAAGACACAAAAGTATAACTTACAATAAAATTCTACAAGACCAACAGGGACCTGCTCTGGGCAGAGGAAAGGAACCCTTACAACTGAGAACAAAAAGAAAGATATAGAAGAGAAAAGAAACCCTAAAACTTCTGAGCAATTGACACATGTCTCCCCTCAAATCTGATCTGCATTCATCTTTCCAAAAATATCTGACTGATTTAATCAATTTTCAACTCCACCTGCCTTAGAAAACATCTGATATGTCTTTTAAAGTATCTCATTCCTTTTCCCACTGAAAAGTTCATCAAAATCTGATTTCATTTGTTGAAAATATCCTTGAAAATCTGTTACATTTTCCCTTTGAAAATATCTGATCTTTTCATTAAATTGTCATCAATGCCCTTTAATGTCAGCAGACATTGCTTATTTCTTTAATCAACATTATCAGGCTTCTGGAAAGAAATCAAATCTTATTTCTCATCTGATCTACAGATGAAACTTAACTCATGCATCTAGAACAAAATCTGAATTTGTTATAGCTTTCCGGATACATCTGCCCTGTTTGTCATTAATGACCCCCGAAGAGAAAACTGAATACTATTTTTTTCTTGAGACAGCTATGCAAAAATAACCTACAGAAATGGATTCTTCGTCTCGAGCCAATTCCAACGATATATAATACTTGATATTTTGGACAAAAATTGAGCCCTAGACAGCTGTTTGAAAATCAGGTCTCTGCTCGCAACTTTTCAACCTCTGTGACAACCGGCGACCATGCGACAAGCTCAGGAATCCAAGTCGCGAGCACTTTTTGACTTTACCACAATTTCTAGGCGACCTAGCGACCTGCATCCGATGGTTAATTTCATCCGGCGACTTGGCGACCAGCGGTTTTCTCCCTGTCGCGACAGCTTCCTCTGACATCCAGCTACCTCGCGACTAACCGCTAGCGGTTAGTCGCCGAATCTCGACGGTTATCTCTGGCATCAGGCGACTGGGCGACTAACTGCTAGTGGTCAGTCGCCAAGTCTCGACAGTCTGGCGGTTATCTCTACTTTCTCTCCCGACTGGGCGACCATGGCTTCTGGCGACTAGGCAACCATCTGGATCTGGCGACATCGCGACTGGGCACATCCGGCGACTTCACGACTTTCGTCAAAATTTCATCTGCTTCATTTTTGGGCACAGAAACCGAGGTGGTCAGATGAGGGCACGCACGTGCATAACCTCCACTTTCATCTTCAAATTACATGTTCTGTGTTTTTGCATATAAACTCTCCATTTTACATTGGCCAGATGAATGTGGGACAATTGATTTTATGTTTTAAGAGCATTTTCGGATTTTGCAGTAAAATACTGGGCATGGCCCATGAAATTTGACCCCCAGCCCTCAAAGGCCTGCCAAGAGCCTGTAGGCTCTTATTCTTACACTAGAAGTTAGTGTTTTTGTATATAAACATGAAAAAAGTCTTTTGCACAGTGAATATGGGACATTTAAAATACACTGTTTTTTCAACTTCCTGGGCTTCTCTTCAAAAC
>MU216955.1:0-20206 GCA_018584345.1 Thuja plicata | reverse complement strand
CTTATTAAAGGAAATACAAAATAGTGACATGTCCTCCTACTTGGACTAGAGGAAAAATACAAATAAGGATACCTTGGTTTATCCTTTAATTACATAGTTTCAACCAAGGAAAGATTAAATTCTAACATTATTGTATCAAGGACAGGTGCACAAGTTTCACTAAACCTTCTCAAAAACTTCCTATAGAACTTTGACAAACCATGGAAACTTCTCAATTCTATTCATGTCCTAGGAGTAGGCCAACTTAGGATGGGTTCAACCTTTCTTTTATCCATTTTCATATTACCTTGGGAAACTAAAAATCTTAAATACACAAGTTCTTGTTTCATGAACTCACTTTTCTCAAGGTTAATGGTTATCTTCTCTTCTTGAATTTTCTTCAACACAATTTCTAGGTGTTTCATATGTTCTTCTCTTGTTTTTCTAAAAATGAGGATATCATCTAGGTAGACTACTACAAATACACCTATGTAATTCTTCAAGACTTTGTTCATGACCCTCATAAAAGTACTAGGTGCATTTATAAGCCTAGATGGCATTAGTAACCACTTATAGAGTCCCTCTATGGTTTTAAAGGAAGACTTCCACTCATCCCCCTCTTTCATCCTAATATGATAATATCCACTCTTAAGGTCTATTTTTGAAAAGTACTTAGCACCCCCAAGACAATCCATCAAGTCTTCTATTCTGGGAATAGGAAATCTATACCTAATTTTTATCTTATTTATTTCCCTATAATTAGTACACATCCTCCAC
The DNA here is from genome assembly GCA_018584345.1 of Thuja plicata. Taxonomy (NCBI): domain Eukaryota; kingdom Viridiplantae; phylum Streptophyta; class Pinopsida; order Cupressales; family Cupressaceae; genus Thuja; species Thuja plicata. Next base: position 19,450 of record MU216955.1, on the reverse strand, counting down.
TTACCTCCCTTTTTAGGATCCAAAACCATTGGAACAACACATGGGATGATGCTCTTTCTTATCAAACCTTGATCCAAAATCTCTTGAGCTTGCATTTCAATCTCCTTGTTCTGCTATGGTGTCATATTGTAAGCAGCTTTGTTTAGAAATGATGTCCTTGGCACAAAATCAATATGATGACTGATTTCTCTTTATGGAGGTAGTGTAGTTGGTTACCCATCACTTATGATATCCTTCAATTGATCCAACAACTATTTAACTTTTGTAGGCATATGTGTCTACTTGGGTGTCTCTCCCTCCTTTGGTTTCACCAAGATAGCATACCCAACTCCATCTTTCTTCTTCATATATTTTAGGAATTATTTTCCACTCATAAAGAGTGTATTGTTGTCCTTTCTCTCCACTGTTTCTTCCTCTATTAAGGATTGTATCTTATAATTAACCCCATTCTTCTTTAATGAGTAATTATTCTCCTTTCCATGGTGGACTACTTCTTTTTCATACTTCCATGGTCTTCCAAGCAACAAATGGCAAGTGTCCATTGGCAACGCATCACAAATTATCTTGTACTCATACTTTCCTATGGTGAGTTCAACCCATACTTGTTCATTGACCAATATGTTTTTCCCCTTGTTCAACCAAGTTACTTTATAGGGGTTAGCATGGGGTATCTTATTCAACTTTAACTTCTGCACTGCCTCCTCTGAGATCACATTATTTTTTAACTCTGAGTCTATGATGACTCTACACACCTTGTCATGAATCTTGTACTTCACCCTAAAGAGTTATCTCCTTTGTTTGTGTTCTTATTCATTAGGTTCTTTAATCAAGATCCTACTAATCATTAGGTTCTCTCCCTTCTCTGAATCAAGACTTATCTTAGAGTTTTTAGTTCTGACTTCTTCTTGCACATATGCAATTTTCTTTTCTCCTTGTGATGATGATGGCTTATCTAGACACCTAAATCTGGGGTGACCCAATTTTCCACAGTTATAACATTTCATTGAAGCAAAATGTGAGATTCTTCCAAAACCACCATATCTACCTCTTCCACCACTGTGAAAGCTCCTTCCTCTACAATAGCTTCCTTTATTTCTTGTCTCATTTGTTTATTCAATGAGCTTGGATTCTCCTTGACCTCTGGTCTCATTGCTCCTTCCACTAGAACCTCCTCTATTTCCTCTCCTAGAGTCTCTACCTCTTCCTCTACCCCTAGAGCTTGAATCTTGCTTCTTCCTAAGTTTTTCTTCCACCTTAAGGGCCATTTGAAAACAAACATGGATAGAAGTTAAGGTAAATAGACTTAGCTCCTCTTGAATATTCCACCTAATTCCATTGAGATACCTGGATACTTTGATGCTTTCCATTTCTCGCACTCTGGATCTAAGGAATAATTTTTGAAATTATTCTTTGTAAGTAGCCACATCTAAGTATTTTTGTTTGAGATTCTATCTTTTTTATATAGTTGGATGTCATAATCCTCTTGCAAGTAATTTTATTTTACCTTAGCCACCATAGCCTTCCAATTGACTATTGGCTTCTTCCCTTCTCTCTCTCTTTCTTCTTGCAAGAGCTTCCACCAAGTTAATTCTTGTCCTTTCAACCTTGACTTAGGTATCTTTACCTTCTATGCATCTGTGATTCCATCACACTCAAAGTGGTTTCCCATACCCTTAATCCATTCCATCACCAATTCTGCATCCATTCAGCAAGAGAAAACAAGAATGTCGTTTAGTTCCTTGCCACTTAATTCTTTAAGGGCTTTGAGGAAAGGTTCCTTGGGTAGTGGAGGGTCTATTTCTGGTTCCACATTCTCTTCAATCTTAGTCTTTCTTTTATCTTTATCCTCTTCTACCTATTCTTTCACTTTACTTGCAGTTTCTACAACTTTTTCCAATTTGTGTTTCATCTCCTCCATAGCTTCTTCTACAAGTCTATTCTTTTCTTATTTTTTAAAAAAATCTCTTGCCAACTCTTCATTTTTCACCATGGTGCTCTCACTAATTTATTCACTCACCTCTAGCATGCACACTCACTTTCCAAGCCTTTCAATGGCTCTGATACCACTTTGATGGTGAGATCCAACAATTAAGAGCTTCCTTTCTCTTCTCAAGGCCTTTCCTATGACCTTAATAGGGTACTTATGTCTACCCTAACTAGAGGACACTCCTATGGTTCCTCTACTCCAACTAGATCTCTCCACCAACTTCAAAATGTCTTCAATCCTTCATAACTCAATTGTGCATCCATAGGCTCAATTCAAGGAAACTATGCTCCAAACTATTCTTGACCATATAAACATGTATTCACGCTATTTACCCTTCAACTTCCATCAATATTGATCCACTCTGATAGGTACTTTCAAAGTTTACCCATCGAGTTCATACTTTTCTAGTCTTTAGGCCTTGTAGCCTTTTTAGCCCAATTAGGCCTCCTAAAACCACCAAACTTGGAAAAAATTCAAATCCACCTCAATAACCCACCAAAATAACTGTGGATTATTTATAAGGACCTCCTAGGATTAAATATTTTCTATTTCTTAGGCCTCCAAAGTGTCTGTACATAGGACTTTCAGCAAACCCCTCTTTTAAGGGTTTCTAGGGCATGTAGACCAATCTATCTTCTTTTCTCTCACCATGTGCTTTGATGGACTCCTATGCACTTCTCCTTGTATAAAATTGACCTTGTCTCATTCCCCTACACTCTCCCACTCATGATTTTCATAAACCAATCCATCCCACCATGCTTTATGCCTCTGCAATACTCCAATTTCCTAGCCGGATGGCTCTGGACCTGCCTAGGGCTTACTTGCATAAATAGCTCCCCTACTCACATTGAACCAAAAACACATATTTACACTATTTATAGGCTTCCCTCCTTGATTCCAAGTGGCCATTAGGAACCAACCATGTGAATTCAATAAAGGGCCATGTTTAAATAACTACCTCTGTATAGACCAGAAACACTGGAAAACCCATAAGAATTTACAAAAAACTAAAGAAAAGTAGCAAATTGTTAATATACCACCACAAAAATTATCTACATGAACTCCTTTAAACAACCAAAACACAAATATTCACCATTCAATCTATTAAAGTGTGGATGAAGGCTCTGTAACCCAAAAATTGTATATTTCTTGTTCCTTTCAAGTTCAGTCCATACAATCTGATCATCCAACCCTTCTATTAGGGGTTGTTTTACCTTATATATTCTATCCCCACATGTTCAGACCCTAATGTTGATATTTTGACCCATTATATGCCAAATGCAACATTCTAGGAAATGTTGTCATGACAACTTTACAAAGTTGCAAAGTTGTCATGAGCAACTTTTGCAACTTTGTCTTACAACTCCTCCAACTTTCTCAACTCAATCCAGAATCACTCTATTGGATCCAAAAACATCTTAAAACACCAAAATAAATTTTTCCCCTTCATTTTGGGATTTTGGTCATTGTTTGACCACCTTTGACTTTCCTAGTCACCTATTGCAACACTGACTACCAAGGACCTTCTTGGACTAAACCAAAGACAAAACTTGACAACTCCTATTTACACACACGCTTTGGGACTTTATCTTAGTCCTTATTCATTGGTGGTTGGATAGAACCACCTACAAGCCAAAATTGATCTAGGATTAAACTAGGACCCTAAGGTGCTCCTGTACCACTCTCGTTGCCAATCCATTCTCTTCATTTGATCCTTTAGTTGGGCCTACCGGTTGAGGAAAAAATCTCCCTATAATGACCCACATGAGAACAAGGTTTAAGCCCACTACTCCAACTCACATTAAAAATTTTTACTTCTTGGGGTTAAAATCTCAGAAGTTAGATAGCATTTGAGGTTATACTAAGCTCATTCCTAGTACAAAGTAGGGTCACGAGGTCTCAATCATGTTTACGTGACTACTTGTGCCAAGGCTCTTTGTGGGGGATATACGCCTCAATCATGCTTGCACAGACACAAAATACATATCTGAACGAAGGCCCTCACTAAGAACTGTTAAAGTAGAAGCCTACCCAGTTCACTCCCAGAAGTTTGATAATGTTTGTGCAAGGAGGATAGTAACCTCCCCAAGATCACTCGCACATTCATTCCACCTTGAGAATTTGGAGTTGGCTAATATGACATCATGATTGGGCCATTTCATGCTTGGTGATTATCATATTTTGATTAGCTCTTCTGTGTGTGCCTACGTTTGCTGGCAAATATTTTCAAGCAAAGCCAAAATTCCATAGGTAGGCTGTGCTTTACTGTTTTCAAAACATTGGTAAATTGAACAAAAAAGAATGTCCCATTAGATTTGTCATAATTTCTTGTATCCCTCAAGGTTTCTTTTTCCCTTGTATTTTTTTTAGAGATATGATTGTTATTTTTCTAGTTTGAGTGCTTGAAAATCAGTTCTTTCCATTGAACAAACTGACCAAAAACCAGATTGGAAATCAAATTGATCAAAATTTCATCACAAAATTCTATGCACATGAACTATCATCTTTGACCTAGCATTGGCGCTTGCACCTGAGAACAATTGTCTCCGACCTGGAATGGTCATCACTAGAGTTTGTCATGTGCATCTAAGAATGGTCATCTCCGCCTAAAAATAGTGAGCTATCAGGTCCTGCAAAAAAAATTTAAACTTGATTCCTCAAAATATCCTAAAGTCATTCATAATGAAACATTTGTATGACTAGAAAAAACCAATATTTCTCTCCGCGGGATATGACTAACTCAGGAAAACACATGAAAGTTAAGCTTCTAGTTCCTCATGTCTATAGAGAAAAGAAAGAAGCTTATATAAAAGCCAAAGAATATCAACATATCAACAAATCTATTCAGAAAGAGATCAAATACTTTGAGAAATTTGATGTTATCATCTACAATTGTAAAATTTCCTGAGTCATGTGCAAAAATCATACGAATCATGCCTTCATCCATTTTGAGCAATACGATTAGATAAACCCCTTTTTGAAATCAATCCACCACTTCCTCATATCAAAACATCATTATTCCCTTCTTGGAGTAAAACAAATCAATCAATCTTGGACTTAATCAAATCAAATCCACTCTTTCACTCCATCATCATTAGGTTGAAAGATCTCAATCAAACGTGTTTTAGGCCTTCATCTTTAGTAAACACATTATTTATTGTAGAATATCATTCGATCTTAAGCAATAAAAATCCATTGATATTGTCTTATTTTTCTTGGGATCACCAAGTAGAGGAAGAAAACATCTAAAATCAACCCATTGTATTTACATTATCATAAGGTCTTGTCTCACCTAGGTTTTCATCCAAAAATGTTTAAATCCAATTTAGATCCAATCAAATCAATCTCAATCAATTCATTCCAACCCATCCAAATCAATCAATCAATTAAATCCAATCAATAATCAAATCAATTCCAAATCCTTTTCTCCTAAGGTCATCATCAATTCTAAACTTCATCCTTAATCCATCATCCTTCATCCCTGCATCTTTCATACTTTTTTCATCTTCCATCCTTTTGAGGTTACTATTGCATGGTAGTTACTAGATCCTAAGCTAAAAACATGAGGCACACACATTTAAACACCAATCATGATGATGAGAATCTTTTTTCTAATCCCTTCTTCTAGGGAGAAGAAGTAGACGCTGAGCACATAACCAACACTCCTAAGGAGAATGAATTAGTCGATCGAGATGACAGATTTACTCAAGTGAACAATTTCCTCAGTGATCTAGACAACCTAGATATAGTTTAAAAAATCCATTAGCCAAAATGGTGGAGAAATTGTCATGACCCTTATTAAGAATGGGGTCACAGTACCTGCTGATTTTCATGAAACTCTCCTGGTCAGCAATATCATCAAGGATACAACCGCTACAAACATGACCTTGACCTTGAATGCAAAATCATCACATGACAAAGGAAAGGCCACTTACTGTGGCCCTTCTACGTCAATCCCCGCATCTACTTCACAACGAACATTTAGATTAACATGGGAACAACTTCAAGAAATTCTTTATGTCTTGCCCAATATCACTTCATATAATAGCACTCATACCACAGCTAATGCTACTACTGACACTGGTGCTAGTGTTTTAAATATAGGGAAAAATTCCATCCCCTTGTCTACACACACAGTCCCACCATCTCCATTCACATTCCCATCATCTGAGCTAAAGATATCTACTCAAAAAACATCTCAAGCTTATCATTATACACCTCCTCCTATACTTGGCATGACCTTAATAGGATTTTCAGCCTCATAGCTAGGGGATGGACAATATTTTGGACTACAGTTCACACCTCACAATGCCCACAATTTGGCCCAACAATTCATTGAGATAAAAAATCTTGTACATCGCTTACAAAATAGAGGGAAGAAAGAGTTCTCTTTTGAAGACATATGTTCTTATTTGTTTGACAAATTAGTCACCATGCAACCATTTCCTCTGAATTTTGAGATCCCTAAGTTTGAGAAATACAAAGGGGAATCATTCCCACTCCAACATCTCAAAGAGTTCTACATCTCATACCAAGAGGTCTCCTACAATGAAAATTACCTAAAAAGACTCTTCATTAGGATTCTTGGCAGCCCCACTTTGGAGTGGTTCATGGAACTCCCTCGTGATTCTATATCTACATTCTCCGATCTTGAAGAAAAATTTGTTGGTCAATATTCCTACAACATTGAACATCAAGCATCATTAAGCAACCTATGTAATACCAATCAAAGGAATGGAGAAACCTTTGCCAGTTTCTTACAATGATGGAGACACATTGTAAATTGCATGCCATAGAAGATATATGATAATCATTTGATCGATATCTTTACCAAGAATTCGGTATCTGAAATGTCATTCCAAGTGAAAATGGCTTCTTTTGACACTTTTGAAGCTCTTGTTAAAAAAGGAAAAAAATATTGAAGATGAAATTTTGCAAAAAGGCCCCATTAAACATTATACCCCTTCTTATAATAATGACAAACCAAAGTTTTGGAGTAAGAAAAAAGGAGTCATCAATGATGGAGTGACCGATACCAAACATGTCCAAAATGTCCAGGCATTTAATCAAAACAACAACAAAAAACACAACAATCACAACAATAATAATGGAAATAACAATAGTCATAACAATTAGTCACAAAAAAAATCTCAACAACAATAATCTCACAATCATTCCTATTTGTTCCCTCACAAAAATAATAAAAACAATGGAAACAATAATACCAGACAACACTGACAATTCACTTCTCTCGCAGAACCGTTGGATGTGGCCTTTCAACAATTAGTGGATCAAGGCATGATGGTATATCCTAACACTTGACTGTTTGATGAAAATCAACCAAAACCTTCTTGGTATAAAGATAAAAATATTGTGACTATCATCGCATTAAAGGACACAATACCAAGAAGTGCATGAAATTGAGACACTTTGTTCAAGACCTTGTAAATGATTGAAAAATTGAGGTTGAGGGATAAAACCCATCATCAATAAATGCAAATATGAAGTCTACAATGAACCATTTCCAAAACACAATCAAAATAATGCATCCAATGCTATTCCTTATGACTATTCCATAAAAACCATCATAGGCAATGATCCCACATGTGGAAGTTTAGAGGAAAATGATATCTTTGGTTTTGATGCTCTTTGTGGATGTATTGAAGAATCAGAGAATCACATGAACACCCTTACACTTAAAGGTGTGAGTTGCAATGCTACTACTTGAAGACCAAGAGTTATGGTCTAGGCTGCCAATAATCCACCAACTTCTGCAAATCCACCACCTGCACCATCAACATCTACGTAGCCTACTTCACACTATGACTTATTGACCCAGTTAAGAAAAATGCCTGCATAGATATCTATTATTTAACTTCTATGAACATCGCCCTTCCACAAAGAAGTCCTTTAAAATGCCCTTAATGATTCTCGCATCCCTAAAAAATATTAATGCATCCCAATTCAAAGCTATGATCAGAAATTTAGCTGCACAAGAGCATTTTGTCTTCACTGACAAATATTTCTGAGGTGTATACCTCCATCATAATAAATCCCTTCATATTGAAGCCAAAATCCACTCTACTAAAATCAAATGAGGCCTTGTAGATGGTGGATCTGGTCTAAATTTGTGTACATTAAAAATAATCATAAATATCAATCTTTTTGAAGACCTTCTTGATATAAATAAAAAAATCACAATAAAAGCCTATGATGATAGAGAAAGGGAGAGAAAAGGCTTGATAACACTCTCTTTACAAGTGGGCCCAATCCTGATTGAAATATTTTGTCATGTGCTTGATCTAAATCTACCATATAACATCTTATTGGGATGGCCATGGATACATGTTATTAAAGGTGTACCTTCTACTTACCATCAATGTTAAAGTTCCCACATCATGGTAGAGAAATTACTATTCCTTGAGATCCTAAGCCCTTTCAGTATTGCAAAAGATTGGAAGGTAGACAATTAAATTATTGTCCTCTGAATGAATTCTCCCAACCTATTGAAAAGGAGAATCTTATCCCACCAAACATTACTGAAGGAATATCTAAAAATCCTCCAGAACAATCCAAAGGAAAAGATAAATTTGTTGAAGACAAGACCTTTGAGTCTGAGAAGAAAACAATGTTCAAAGATCAAGGCCCATGGGAATATAAGTTTTAAAGTGCTATGTGCATTGGACAACTCCCCCTATCTTCAAATTCCTATGGAAAACCATCATAGTTGACTCCTTCAGGAAACAAAGACATCATGAAATGAAAAAAAACTACTTTTGAGCATTAGGGATCCTTATCTAATGAACATATGGAGTCTAATTTCCAAGATTGGCTTTACAAAGAAGAAGAAGAAGAAGAAGAAGATTCCCTAAGGAAAAATATATTAAATCTACTCCCATTGTTGAAACATGGGGTATCATGGTACTAGTCTTGGGGAAAAAGAAACATGAATAAGAACACTCATTACAGAAAAAAGCTATCCGTAAGGTAAAGGATTGGGCTCCTTAGAACCTAAGACTAACTTTGCTAAATACTATTGTTTAGTTGAATATGATTCAGACACTGAAGAAGAGTTCTTTGAATTACCTTTCCAATATATCAAAGATGACCTTGATGACTTTTCCTATGTCCTTACCATCACGAAAGTTGACCTTTCATCCCCCAACCTTCCCCTCAAAAACCCTAAACTAATTGATTGGGATTAGCAATATTCAGTACCATCCTTAGACATATGTGATTCAGATGAGGTGATATTATCCCTCTTTGGAATTAAGAATATCTGAGAATATGAGCATCAAATCCACTACAACAAAAAATCCTACTTTGGTAGCGAGGTCAATACTCTTAGTCACAAAAAAGAAAAATAAAATAAAAATAAAAAAGAAGATAAAACATCCCCTGGTGAAAACCTCTTGCAGACACCTTCGGATGACAAAAATGAGAAAGTAAAGGATGTTTCCTCTAGTGAAAACATTTCTGAGGTTCTAGAGGAGGGAGAACTTGACCTACCATTCATATCATTATAGTCAGAAAAATACTCCATCCTGATAGAAGACACAATAAAATTCAACCTTGGTACAGAAGAAGATCCAAAGGTCACATATATCACTACATCACTTAATGAGAAAGAAAAGAAAGCTATGACCGAATTCCTCAAGAAGAAACAAGTCAAATTTTCCTAGACTTACAAAGACATGCCTGGTTAGATACAAATTTAGTTGTACACAATATTGCAGTTGATCCAAAGGTGAAGCCCGTCAAGAAAAAATTATGCAAGATGTATCCATAAGTTGCTTTGCTAGTCAAAGTTGAGTTACATAAAATGATTGATGCCTACATCATTAGACCAATTGATTGTCCTGAGTGGGCCTCTAATATTGTACCAGTAGGTAAACCTACTGGGGGCATCTGTATCTATACCAACTTTAGAGACTTAAATTTAGCATGTCCTAAGGATGATTTTCCACTACCCAATATTGATATCATAGTGGATTTGACTGCTAGACATGAGATGTTGTCCCTCATGGATGTATTTTCTAGATATAATAAAATTAGGATTGTGCCTGAAGATCAACACAAGACTGCATTCACCACTCCTTGGGGTATGTTCTATTATCAGGTCATGTCCTTTGGTCTGAAAAATATAGGTGCTATATATCAATGCGCAATGACCAAAATCTTTCATGATCTCTTGCATGTTATTATGGAAAATTATATGGATGATCTCCTAGGTAAATCCAAGACATGATAGGAACACATCCCCATTCTCACAAAAATATTTGAACGATTGGATAAATATAAGCTTTGTCTTAATCCTAAATAGTGTGTCTTTGAAGTTCAATCTGGAAAGTTATTAGGCTACATTGTCTCCCACAGAGGCATTGAAGTGGATCAAAAGAAGGTGAAAGATACTCTAGAGATTCCAGCCCCCAAAACATTGAAACAACTACTTATTCTACAAGGAAAAGTTCATTCCATCAGAAGGTTCATGTCAAAGCTAGCGGATAAAGTACATCCCTTTTCTCATCTGTTACACAAAAACATCAAGTTTCAATGGAATTGCTTATGTCAACAACATTTGATCAACTAAAAGGATATTTATCTAACCCTCTAGTGCTTGTGCCACCTATCTTAGGCCACCCCCTTATTTTGTACATATCATCTACTAAATTTGCACTGAGTGCTCTTCTAGCATACTTAGATGACAATGGAAAAGAACGAGCAATCTATTACCTCAGCTGAACACTAGTGGGTACAAACTGAATTACTCACCCATTGAGAAGGCTTGTTTGGCTATTGTTTTCTATACATAGAAGTTATGCAATTACATGCTTAACCATAAGATACATCTAGTTGCTAAGATAGATCCACTTAAATATCTATTATCTAAAGCCGCTCTCACAGGGCACACTGCAAAGTAGGTTATGATTCTTAGCGAATTTAACATTGCTTATGTGCACCGAAAAGCTATTAAAGAAAAAGTAATTGTAGATTAGTTAGATAAAGCACCTATTCAAGGGAACCATCCAATCATCACAGATTTTCCAGATAAATCTATTCTCAATATAACCCCGAGTATCCCATGGAAGCTTTACATTAATGGATCTTTTACATAGAAAGGTTCTAGGGAAGGTGTTCTATTTGTCACACCTCAAGGGGATCTCATCCCTAAGTCCTACAAACTACAATTTCCATGCACAAAAAATATTATAGAATATGAAGCCTTGGTGATTGGACTTCGCCAAACCATCTAGTGGAAAATTCCTAGATTACATGTTCTTGGTGACTCTTAGTTATTAAGCAATTTTTGGATGAATATCAAACAAAAGATGACAAATATCTTCCTTATCGCTGCATGGTTGAAGATCTGAAACAAAATTTTGTAGAAATTGTCTTCCAGCAAATTCCCAAAATAAACAACAAAGCAAAAGACACAACAAAAACAATTGGATCCTTGATCTTCATGCCTGAACATAGTTCACGATGCGAGTTTCTCATTGATAATATTATGGTCATTTCCCATGACTGACCAAAGACTAAGATGGTGCATGAAATTTCTTATCCTTTCCCCTTAGTACCATGAAATTTATTCCTACCTAACAGATAAGATCATTTCACTTACCCTCACTTGAAATCAATGCAAAACCTTCATTTGCTAAACCTCATGCTACACAATCCTTGGTGACATCTTGTCTCGAAAACACTTTGATGGAACTCTTTTGAGGTGTCTAAATTCAGATGAAGCGCAAATGTCATTAAAGGAGGTACATCAGGGGATTTGTGGGGCCCATTATAGTGGTCTCACCTTGGCTAGGAAATTTCTACGCACTGGATACTATTGGCCTACTATGGAGAAAGATGCCTATCACAATGTAAACAAATGTGTGCCCTGTCAGCATCACAGTGATCTGATACACACTCCCTCTCAATCCCTCCAAACTACTATCACACCTTGGTCTTTTTCCCATTGGGGAATTAACCTAGTTGGCTAGATATTTCCAAATTCTTCCAACGGCCATAAATACATCCTTTTTGGAATAGAATACTTCACAAAATGGCTCGAGGTTGTCCCTCTTACTTATACAACTGGAAAATAGATCTCAAAGTTCATTTTGAACAATCTTATCTATTGTTATGGCATTCCTCAGGATATTATCACTGATAATGGGACCCCATTCAAGAATAAGGATGTCATAGAACTCCATATTAAATTTTGCGTTACCCAACATTAATCTTCCAAATAATTTCTGCAAGGAAATGGTCAAGCAGAGGCTACCAACAAAACCATCTTGAAAATACTCAAAAAAGATAGTCAATGAAGCTGGCCATGATTGTAACCTTTTCCTAAATCCCTCCCTCTGGTCCTACAACACCTCCATCTGTACCCCCACCAGAACCATCCTGTTCACCCTCATCTATGGTAATAAGGCTATTTTCCCCATTGAAATTGAGCTCCCTTCCCTCAGAATCTCCCTAAAGAATCTGATGTTTGAATAAGAATCTTGAGTTTCTCTCTTGCAAGAGCTTGAACTCCTTGATGAAAGATGCCTTAATTCATTAAACCACCTCCCCATGTATCAGAATCACCTATGCTTACATTTCAACAAGAAGATCAAACCTCGTGAGTTTGAAGTGGGTGATCTTTTCCTATAGCATAATATGAATAACCTCCAAAACTGTGAAAAGAAGGGAAATTTTGAGCCTAACTGGTTGGGACCCTTTGTGGTTACAACTAAAATTGGGTCTAGAGCTTATCAAATTGCAACACCAAAGGGAATTCCTATCCCTAGTCCTATTAATATTGTACATCTTAAGTGCTTCTATGCATAGTTTGTCAGTAGTCCTTTGTACAATAGAAAGTCAACAATACAAAATCCAAAAAAAACAAAAAAGCAGCTAAAAAGTAAAAAAAAAAAAAAGAAAAAAAGAAAAAAAGAAGAGAAAGGGAAATAAAATCGTCCATTTGTGAAAACCACTTTGGTGGTGCAAAGGATAATTACCATGGTGAAAACCTATTTTAGGTGCTATGCATAATCAGATTTATCATCTATTTGGACCATCCCTTATGCAACATCCAACACATTTTCCTAATAAATCCATCACACCACCCATATCTGTGTAGATAGATTTCCTTTCACTTTTTGCCACGTCTTCACCTTTGCAATATAATTTATTCCCACGTGACTGAGCTTACCCCAAGATACTAAGGATTTTCCCAGATACAATGATCATAAGTGTTCTCACAAATCAACTAACAAAGTGAATGTCTCATCTTTTATTCCATTCACAAGCAATTTCAAGAAAATTTTCATTTTCAATCAATATTTGTCTGTTAGGATGCATCCTTCCAATGTCATCTTATCAATCCTCCATCACATAATCATGTTAATGGAAAGAACTTTTGGACTGAATGTCTGCTTAGTCATGATGCCTTTTTGTTGATTTTATTTTTGTGTTCTAATATATCCTCATCATGATTTCCTTGATAATTAATATCTTGGTTCTTCATGAAAGGTATCTATTGGAATACATGTCATTTGTGGTATGATCTCTTTGTCATAGTTATTTAGTGCATTTTTGTCTGATCTACAATCATGGTTATGTATGCCTCCTTGGGGGGAAAATTTATACACATACCACCAAATTCTTAAAAAAGATTTGGGTGTACTAAATCCTCTCATGAGTGACATTTCATTGGTACCATCATGAATGAAATCTTACATCTATGATCCTAACAAACTATTTGCCTGAGAGTCTCGTCCACACAAAGGAACAATGCCACTTGTATTTTCTAACACATTGTGCATACCGCATTTTTCAAAATCAAACTAGGGTGTGCTCTCCAACATTAACACAATGTGATCCCATGGAAATCATGTAGTTAGGTTGCATATTAGTTAAAGTCATGTTGCATATTTTTACTCTTGGCAAGATTCTTGTTTATCCCTTCCCTCTACAAATAGTTACATGATCTTCTTAGTTCTGGATGATACACACAAAAACACATTTTCCTTGTTACACAATTGTCATGTTCCTTCAATTGGTTGGTATTGTTAGCCTGTTTACTAGGTCAATTGCTAAAATGCCATAGTTTGCACATTATTGGTGATCTGGATTAAATTTGAGTTCATTTTGAGCTAAACTAAAAAGTGCAAAAAAGGAAGTAAAGTAAGCTATCCAATGAAGTAAATGAAATGACATATACTTGATCATATATAAGCATGGATGTTATACATGTGTGGTAAAGAGAGTAAAGAAAATCGAGAGAGCTCACACAAGGCATGAGCATAGCCAACCCTGAATATCTTATGACTACCTATATACATGCATAACTAAGACTTAAATAGATATAGGGATACAAGTTATTTCCTATTGAGAGGAAGATGATGAGTCCTTTCCAATTCCATATATGCTCCAGTACTTGCAATAATGAAGATGGGTTAGATCTTTAAAATCTAAGAAATAACTGAATACCCAACCAGCTATCTACATTTGCAATCATACATGCTCACACATAATCATGAGCTATCCAGAGATGATCCATGACCAAGGAAGATGAAGACTCAAATGATGCAAAAAGGTAGAAGTACCATGTTTTACTTAACCTGTTTGTTCCATGTACAAGTATAGAAGAAGCTGTGACATTGCATTAAATTGCAATAAATTCCCTTTCTCAGGCACACGCAGCCTTCAAAGGCAACCATGATAGGCCACCTTTGAAGGACAACTATTACTAAGAAAAAACACCTATGAAGGTATTATATTCCCTATAAGTACAAAGGATGATGTTGCTTTGCAATATGGGCACTGTCAAGGGGCCCCAAAAAGCCTCTTGACAAAATGCAAATGGTAGGACATAAGCATTCTTGATCAAAGTGCCAAGCCCTTATAGTACCCTAGATGGAAACTATGAGGCTTATTAGAAGCTCCATAAAAAACATAGTTTCTTATTTTTCCCACAACCCCAAGGAGGATCACTAATCTACAAAAGGGAATAATAAATGAAGCAACAGTAACCATGGAGAATTTAGGATACAAGAAGACAGAATGGCATGCATCATTCAAGAAAGAAAAATGGTGCGTGAAGGAGCGAGAGCCATAATAGTGCAACAATAATGGAGCATCATATATCCCACACAAAATAATAGAAACACATGTTCATGATGCAAGATTACAAGGAGCATCCATAGTAAGTTCATTCTGTGTTGCTACAATAATGTTTTATAACAAGTTTAGACAAAATTCCTACATGATGGAGCATAGTACAATAACACTTCAAGAACAAAACCAGAGCAACATTCATATGGTGTAAACAATGCAAGACAGAAAGGACAGTGAAAAATGCCAATATAGATGATGATGCAATAGTGGCATCTATTAAAATAGAAAATATGAATGAGTATGCAAAAGAGGATGCAGTGGAGCAATCACAACAAGGAGGTCTATTCATCCATTATATAGGACAAATCCAAACACATTCTGGATCCACAACAATAGTAAGTTTACTTCAAAGGCATATGTATGAACATGTTCTTGCATGGATCAACAATGGAACAAAAAACCAAATAAATATACAACATGAAGATCACATTTTAAAAAGCCCCAATGCTTAAAAAGATGATGCAAAGACAATCATGCAGTATATATCTCAGTAACTACAAAATGTGTGGTTTAAACTATGTTTAAAAAGGAGATGAATCTGCATATGTATTTCATATTCCAACAAAAGTAACATAACATAATGTATGATGTATTGTATCTAAGCATAAATCAATGGCGATGGATATATAAACAACAAATGTAATGTATTTTGCATATGCTAAATTCTAAAAAATAAAACACAACATTATATATGTATCTCAGCAATGAATATGAGCATCAATCAACCATAGAAAAGGTGGAACAACATGCCATGAAAAAGATCATGGATTCAAAACAAACGAGTATGATAACAAATTTCATATACTCTAATGGATCCACAAACAAAAACAAACAACAAAAAACAACAAGGAAAGATACAAATGTGAAATCCATGACCTTATCTAGCAATGAGGAAGTAAGATTAAAGATGCCCTAGTCGTGGACTCCCAAAAGTAAGAAGAAGCAGCATGTCATGGCCTCATACATAGAGAAATCATGAAGGAAGTCGTGCCATAATTTCACAACTTCTGCAACCTTACAAACAGTAATGAAATCATAAATACAACATGGTTATGCCACATATTATGGAGCATAAAACAACAATGAGGAAAAATAAAACATCAGTGATTCCCTAGAATACCCACGACCTCTTATCAAAACAAAAATCCTTCCAAATAATGCTATAACATATGGATAAAGTATCATAACTTCAAGATCAAATCCAAAAGATGCAAAGAGCACAATGGTGCATTCACAAAAAGGGAAATATAGAAAAGAGAGTAATGATGTCCTAGAAAGCACGGGCTTGATCAAGACAAAACAATGACAAGAATAATCACCTACCTCGCTATTTTATGCAACTGAACTTGCCATTTTCAAGCTCCAAGTTCCAGAAGAGCACAAGCAAATTGAAACATTCCCAAAAATCCATGACATCTTCCCAAATGGAGTGCAGTAAAGCTCGAGTTTCTCCCCTGTGCAAAGTGATTAAAATAGCATGAAAGAGGGTTAGAGGCTGATTTGAGTATGTTTTAAAATATGTGGTAAAGGAAAGTATGTTTTAATTTTTAAACATATGGTAAAGGAAGAAATAATATGGTATTAAAAAATATGAAAGGTGGGGGCATTAAATTTTTATAGCATATGTTTTAAATCCCGCTTAGGGGGAAAAGGATTTTGAAGTGCATTTTGAAGGCAAGTTTAAAAATGTAAAAACTTATGACCCCAAGTTCTAGGTGTGATTTTATTTATTGTTGGGGAGTCATGGTTTTGGGATGGATTAAATATAAATGATGCATTTATTAATGTAAAATATTGGACAAATGATGTTTTATAAATAATTTATCAAATATTACCTACCAAGCATGATTAGAGGGAGATTTGGTGTGATTGGGAAAGAAGGCCTTTTCAGGCATAAAATCTAAAAGTCTCCTCTTTTTACCACCTATAAATCCAGGGTACCTGACATTGATATATGAGTAGCATATCCTATGGACATGAATGCATATTTTTTAGATATTCTTACCTTTCTCAGTTCTGAATTTAATGGAGGCAGTCATGGAATTCTAGATTCCTTGGAAATGCAAATTTTGGGGTTCTCGCCTATTTATACCTCTCACATTTTGTGATTGAGGCAATTATTGCATTCTATCTCATTTTGAGATATGTTTTTTGTAGCTCTTGGAGAAACAGATTGTACTTTGGATCCTTTTGATTAAATGCAAGGAAGTTGTCCTTCTTTTCCTATAGATTTCTGAGTTGTTTAGTGAGTATTGTGTCAAAGTTATTGTGATTAGTCTAATCCTTTACTTGATATTTCTGCTTATCTAAAGGTTCAGGAAATACATATTGTTTCCTAAAGTCTTTATTTGTGTGCACTTATAATTATTTTGGGTTGTGGAACTCATTTTCCCTTCTCATTTATAATATGCACCTTATTATTCTTAAAAGAAATACTATGAGTAGGATAAAGTTGTGAAGTTCTGAGTTATGCTTTAGTCATATTGTGAGTGTTTTTTTCAATCTGTGGATCTTCCAAGTTTGGTGAATTACCTTAGTTTCATTTCTAGTTATTTCAAATTAATGCATTCTCTCCCCTTTTCCTCTGAAACTTTAGTTTATTTTTAAGGTGATTCAAGAGAAGTCAACCCTTAACCCAAAGGTCTTCTTTCACCATAGGTTACCCACAACCTGAAATTAGTCCCATGTTTCACAAGATCGCTAAGTTTCATACTTAGCCTTTGGGTGCAATCCTTAGTGACAATAGTTTTTGGCATGCATGGTGGGACCGACTCTTTTGAGAAAGTATTCATAATTTTTTTTTCTTATGAGTTGCTATTTGGTATGAACAATAGCTATTTCTTTGTTATGAATTATGAGATATATATCATACCTGATGGCTCTAATCTTATTTTATGCCAAAATTTATTTCTAGTACATGAATGGGATACTGACTAGGTAGAGCAAGGATCCTTTTGAATATATAGAGCTACCTCCATCTAAGAAGAGGGATAGGACAGCCAAGCATGCTCAATCCCAGCCTAGTGCATCTCAACCTACTATTTCTAGTTATATTCCTACAGGTGGTCCTTCTTTACCACCCCCTATATTATCTCAAGTGCCCCCAACAACTCAACTTCTCCTAAATCCACCTATGGCCAAAAACCATCCTTTTGTGGCTTTTAACTAGGGTAGCCCTTTGAATTTGCAGCAACATAATGACATACCCATGGGAACTCGTAAAAGCTTGCCTATTTTTACTAGAGAGGATCAAACCTTGACCATTGAACACATAAGAGATGTTGCATCCTTCTATGGTATTTATCGCATAACCCATGATGATGTGGTTGTAAGGTAGTTAGAAACATCACTTAAGGGAAAATATGTGCAATGGTTCAATGGTTTACCAGTTAATTCTATTGCAACCTTGGATGACCTAGGTGTTTCCTTGATTGCCCAGTTTGAAGATAAATCTGACCACCTTTCTTTGGTAGAGCATTTGACTACCATAAAGAGGGCACCCCATGAACATATGATGGAATTCAATTTCAGGTTCCAAAGGACATGCAATAGAATCCCAGTAATAGTTAGGCCTTCAAACCAGCATGCTTTTCTATATTACTTCGGGGAACTTAACAGTGTCATTTATGTACAATCAAGATAATGGGAGGAAAGAAATTGCCGAAATCCTTTGATATTTCCATAAGATCTGAGAATAGTCTCATCCAAGATGGAAAAATATCCCCAAGGCCTCCAATGCCCATATTCCCTAAATTACAACCTATTCTTGAATCTATTCCAGCCTTGGCATCTATTCCACCTATCCCAACTCTTTCCCAACAAGCTACTAGTCCAGCTATAGACTAGTCCCAAGAGCTGAAGGAGATTAAGAAGACCTTACAAAACTTTACCAATGATCTAGTTAGTCTCAAGAAGTAGTTGTTTCAACCTTATCAACAACCTTATCAAGCCCCTTATCAGCCACATCAACAAGGTCAAGAAAGGAACTATAATCAAAGAGCTAGCCAACCCTACAACCCTAACATTCCTAGTACCTCTAGGGAGCTTTCTCGAGTACCATAGAAAAATATGGCACGATATTACTGTAGACACCCTAAAATGGACAGGCTTGCAACTTTACATTAAAACCCTAATTTTCATCTATTAAGTAATGGTTTCTTAAATCATTAATTAATCAT
Organism: Thuja plicata; assembly: GCA_018584345.1. Classification (NCBI taxonomy): domain Eukaryota; kingdom Viridiplantae; phylum Streptophyta; class Pinopsida; order Cupressales; family Cupressaceae; genus Thuja; species Thuja plicata. Next base: position 124 of record MU216955.1, on the reverse strand, counting down.
CTATTTTCTTCTAAATTCATTTCTCAAATCATCTAATCCAATTCTCAATATTAATTAAATAATTAATTTTATTTAATTAATTAAGCTTTAATTGATTAAATTACCATTATTTAATTAATTAAAC
>MU216954.1:76336-90126 GCA_018584345.1 Thuja plicata | reverse complement strand
TCAAAGGGGGAGAAGAGAAGAAAAATGAACAGAAAAAGAAAGAAGAGAAAAATGTATAAGAGAAGAAAAGATAAAATCAAAATAGAGAAGGAAAGATAATTTTGTTGGAACACTTAGTCATTTTTTTTGTTAAGTGTTGCCATCAATGCCAAAGGGGGAGATTGTTGGCAAGTGATCTATTTTGTATGGTGAGATCCACTTTTTGGTTTTGATTTATGGTAACACATCTGGGTTACAAATTGATTCTTATAAAGTTAAGTTTTGATTAATCAGAAATGGACTAAGTACAAAAGTAGAGCTACATAGGTATTTTGGGTGTCGAAGATCGAGATCGATGAAATAGGGAAAGCGAGCTTAGAGGAAGATAGTATGAGGTATATGTGACCTCCACCTAAGATTGATTTTTTTAATGATATATTTAAAACAAGCTAGAGAGATTTGAAGATAGACAGACATCAACAGAACAGTGATACATAGCAGTTGGACAGAAGTGAAGATTGAGAGAGTATGACATGGACTCCAGGAAATCAGAGTTGGATTATGGTTGCTGATAACCTACACTTTGATTATGTAAGAGTGCTGACTATGCATTTAATATTTTCCTTACTAAATGTAATTTTACTGAGAGTCGACTTTGTAATATTTGTAATATTTGCATTGGGAGCCAACTTTGTAAAGTTGTGAGATATATATGCAAGATATTTTTGATAAAGATATGTGTGTGATAAAAAGTGGTAATTGAAGAAGAAATTTTGGATATGATATGCGAATGGAAGAGAAGAGAATGACAGAGATCATTGATGAACTATAAAGGAACTATCTAATAATTAGTGATGCTTGTTTTGTTCATGACTGAGAACACTTTGTAATTAGAATTACTTTGTAAGAGCTATAAGATCAGTTGGCCCCAAATAGGGTGTTGTGAACCTTTAACAGGGTTATTATTCCTTTTACAAGGAAATGTACTATGTAATATTTAGCTCCTAATAGGGCTAGGTCTTCTTATAGGGACACTATACTTTAGTACATGCTTGTGGGTACCATCCACACTAGGGTTTTCCCTTGGCTAGGATTTCCACAACAACAAAATATGGTGTTTTGAGTACTATCTTATTTTCTTATGTTCTATTCATTTCTACATATATATGGTTAATGTTTACTTGGTTGAAATTTTTTAATAAGTGTTATAATATTGATTCACCCCCCTCTCAGTATTACCTAATCCTAACAGAGTACATTGTTGATTCCAACTAGAACTTAACTTGTTTGTCTAGGGGGAGCATGGCGAAGGAGAACCTAGAGGTTTGGACCCTCAATTTTTGTTTTAAAAGGCCTCAAGTGGTTTTTGGGTTTTGAAAGGTTTTTTAGGATGTTTTGGCAAAGTTTTGTGTTGTGTTGTGTGCATTTTGGTCCAAGTGACCTTTGTAATGTCTTAAGAGCCCAAATGAGACAAAATATATAATTGACAAAAAAAATTCTTGGGTGGAAAATTTTAGAGTGTATTAGGCCTTAAGAAATGGTTTTTGACTTTATAGAACCCATTTATAGGGTTAAATCATTGGATGAGAATAAATTGTAAGAGATGTAAAATGTTGCTTGAGCAACATTTGCAACTTTCAAATCTTGCTCGACAACATTTGCTAAAAAGTTACTCTTGCCCAAATATAGTTATGGGTTGGTTTTAATAGTTGGCATAGGTAAAAGGGATCTATGTAAGGAATTATATGGCTTGGTATGAAGGTTGGACCTTTTTTGGTTACGTTTTCCAAGAAGAAGAATAGTAACAGTTCTCTGTATTGTCACATTTTCCATAGTTTTAGTTTAAAGGAATTGTAGATGTATTGAAATATTTTTTTTTGTGTGTTTTAAAACTTTATGTAATTATTTTCTTTCTCATAAAGTACTTAGTATAGGATTTTATTCAGTTTTGAGTTCTCATTTTGAATTCAAACCTTACTGGACTGTTCTCTGCGAGTGATGGAGTCTGCGTTGTAAATATGGCTCCATAGTGAGCGTCCTCTGTTGGATCTTTGTGGCCTATGGAGGATGGAAAGTGGATTCATTTTAAATTTTATTCCCTCTTGTACAGGTCCTAAAATTTATGGTGTCTATTTTTAATACCTTACCCTAGGCGAGACTGCCAGTGCTTGGCTAGGAGAAAGAAGGTAATAGACTTTGATTGCATGCATGATTGAATTGAATGGTATGATCCAATTCATGGAGAGTGGTCTTTAGGATTTGGGAAGACCATATAATCAATGGTGGAGGTCAGTGAATCCATTTCACCAAGTTCCTTTTGTATTTGCATCAACTAGCCATATTTGCCCTACTTTTAAGGATTCTATACTAAAACAGGTTGAGGTACTGTATGGACAGTTTGGGATCCCCTAACCCTAGAAATATTTCAATTTTTCCAAAAGGGTATCTGGATCCATGACTAGTTTGGGGGCTTGTTTATGAAATTTAGGAGTTACTAGGAATTAGGATCTTGATTAGGGCTACAAGGAGTCACTAGCCCTATCCCTTAAAATGTGTAAATTGATGGATGAATGATTGAACTATGGTACTTAAAATTTAAGAATGGAGTCTAGAGGAATGAATTAGAGTTATTCCTACCCTGCAAAGTGTTTGTTAAGGTTTTGTGAAGGTTTGGTGGAATCTACCTTTGTAAGTTCAGTGAAGTGTGAATCCCTTTATTGGTAGAGAGGCCCTTGGAGTTAGGGGAAGGAGAACCAAGTGTTCTACCCATAGGTTAGGGTTTAATTATAAACCCTAGTAGGTTTAGAAGAGAGACCTAGGAGTGAGTCGAGTTGACTCAGTGGAAGAGCCTCCCTATTACTAGCCATCTCTAAGCTACTTTATATAATTGCAAATCAACCTTTATCTCTATAATCAACTATCATCTAGCTATATTAACCTTATCAGCTATCAACTATCCTTAATAACTCAATCAAATATCCACTAACCCAATTACCTCTATCCATTTGGTTATCTTGATCCTTTCCATGAATTGTTTGGTTACACTTATCTGATGTATAACTTATCATTTACTCAATGCAATATCCTATCATTTCTTGCAACTTAATCAATCATGAAACATCATTATCGAATCTTTCTCCATGATCCATCAAGAGATTTTACTTCTAATATCTCACACAACTTCTTGAGTAGGAATATCCTATCAATCATTATCGGTCAAACTGGGACATGCATAAGCAATCAAAACGTCCTTGGAAACAATGTTGTAGGTTAGATTATTTCAAAGAGGGGAAAAATGTAAACACCTAAAAATGTCCTCATTAAACCAAAAGCATCCTCTACTAATTAAATAAATATTATTATTTATTTAATTAATTCATTAGCCATTTTTACTATTATTTAGATAAAAATGTATTATTAATTTAAATAATTTATTAGCTTTTTCTTTCATAAAGATTTATCTAATTAATCATTTTTCCTTTGTTCATTAAATAAATACCTTTATTTATTTAATAAATTCATAAATCCTTTTCTTTCATATTTGACCAATCACATGAATTCACATGGATCAACTCCTAAATATTCTCCTTTGAGCCACTTGCCAATTTTCTCTCGATTTGACCTTTTTCCACTTCGTTTATGTCTAGGTTCAATTCACCTTGAAAATTAAACACACTTTACCTAACCTTTGATCCCCGCCATTCATTTTCTTATTACCTCTTAATCCTATACACTCATTTCAAAACCCTACCAAACCTTGCATCCTATGCATTCTTCTATTGCCTCTTAATCTCAACACTTTTCTTTAATGGGGATTCTATAAAAGATATTTTTTCCTCATTTTAATGATCTTATCATGCAATATCATATCAACTAGAAATATTATCTTACCTCCTACTATCATATCCTTATCATGTTTCTATCTTGCTTCTATCAATATCATATCAACATTATACTATCACTTGTTTATCACTCAATCATATTCATTCACCATAATCTCTTGTTCTTTGTTCTATAAAACTAAGAGAACCCAAATCCACCCATTAAAAGATCTTGGTTGATAAGAGGAAAAGAGAATCAAGCATTTCATTAAGGCATTTCATTTGGTTTTATCTAACACATTTATTGAATTTTCATGAAGTAGTGTTTTGTTGGATGATTATTGAATGTTTATAATTTCTTTTGTTATGGTTAGGCTTGATTAGGATTTATAGTTTTGCATGCAATTTTTGTTCTTCGCTAGGAACATATGAACCTAGAATAGATAATTCATTCTTTATTTATTAAATTTTTTAATGTTATAATTATATTTCTTCAAGATAAGGTGTTCATACAAAAGAATCTCTAGTTTTATTTATCAATCTTAAATAATAATTACAAAAACATAGAATTGAAAAATAGCAAAAAAAGTCCACATCATGGCCTATATTTATCCATTTTATGGCCAAATATGTTAAAATAGAGTTAGTTTTAGTAGTTATTAAGCTATTCATAAATGCATTCTTTTGTACATTCATAAAAATGTAAAAAAGTGGACCAATATTTTAAATCATCTACCTAACTATTAGCATATAGATTTGTCTTATCTTTATAAATTATAAATTACTCACTCTAAACCCAGGTAAAGACATAATCTCAAACTAACAATTGAATCATAATGCTAAGCTTTACAATTCTCTAAATTAAGGTACAACTCCCTGTTTGATCTTCATTGAATTCTAGAAATCACATATAGCTTTTGCAAACATTCACTTTTAACCAAAAAGAGAGTAAGGATTTTACAACATTTCCATACATCAACATGCAATGAAAATGGAAAGAAAGATAGATAACCAAAAACTTAAATGAAGCTCACAGACTTCATAAGAAGAAATAATCCACTGAAAATACAACTATGCTAAAATAAGCTACAAACAATTCCACTTGAAAATAAATTCTAGATACTCAAGAAATATCCCAACAGAGATCAATATGCTATTATAAACCAACAGATTTATATATATCATAAATTTTTCTTCCATTCATATCAAAATATACTTTCAAGTTTCTTCCTCAAAAATAAACTAGCTGAAAAGTCCTAAAAACTATCAAGTCTTGCCCTACTTAATCAAAATTACCATCATCCTTATTAAAATTATCCTGGCTATATAAATAGCCACCAGTATTTTGAGAATAAAAAATGACATCCTGAGATACTCTCTACAGGAATCAGTATAACTGTTTACAAAATTGCCCAAAATCAAAGAAAGCATAACTAATAAAAACTACCACTACTCTATGACTGCGAAGCAGGATCACAGAGTGGTGGATGAGCTGGATCCCTTAAATTGATCTTGTGAGGTTTCCATAATGTGAGAGCTCCTCCATTCCTTATGCACCTTTGTAATGCTGATGATCATGGTTTGATGTGGCAAGGCAATGTGGATCACCCTCTACTTCAGAAACTTCTTGTCTTTACAGACCTAGGCAATTTTCTACATATGAACCTCAAGATGATCTGTACAGACTATGAGCATAGATTCCATGTTAGCAAGGGCTGTGAAATCATCTGCGGTGACATCTTTAGTATCTCTTATAGTAGTAAACTCACGCTCAAATTCTTGCATCAATTCCTCTGCTCCCTTAACACCCTGAGTATCTTCTTTTATGAGGGAAATGTTCAGGCATTTGAGATCCTTTGCATGGTATCCATTAACCCCTTCGGTTCACTGAATAGGTAGGTGGTCCTATCATGACCAAATTTGATAATAGAGTTTCTCCACTTGATGCATTTGATGGAGACATACAGTGTATCTTCATCCAATCCTACCATGAATTTCTCAGTTAGGAATTTATTCACTCCATACTTCTCTATTTCATACAGCTGATTCATCACCTTTAGCCACTTCTTTTTCTATTTTTCCCACTATGTCAGTTCCACCATAATTTTAGTCACAATTGAATTAACCATCTTGTGAGTCTTAACCAACTGATTGAAATATTTACTCCCCTTTTGTATCATGGTTTGGGTCCACTTGGTGTAGGCATCTGCAATCATCTTACTCTTTTGAATCTGGTCCAAGGTCTTCCTCACATCCGGTGAATGTGGGTCAAATGATTTCGGAGCTAAAATTAAAGGGAGAGGACTAGGATCTCGAACCTCTTGAATAAATTCAGCCATCCTCTTGATTGTCACTTTCATCTCATTTTTGTCCTTCTCATATTTAAAATACCTATGGATGATCTTTTTTGTAGACTTTTCCAGATGCTTTACATCAGGTAATCTAGTTGCATACCCAAGCTCTATCTTTTAAATTGTAAAATCATCTGCAGTAGCTTCACAAAGTTCTTTATCATTCCTGGGAACTGCATGCTTGGCAAACCAGTGCCCTATTTTTCCTTCAACGTCCACTCTGGATTCTAGTTTGATCCTTTTTGGTTTCTCTGAGGAACCCAAACATTTGCTCAGCATATCTTTAATCGGCAATGTTATTGGAAAGACATTCCTTTTCCTGCTGATAGATGTCTCTAACCATTTCAAGATGGGAACCAGCGTCTATTGAGAGTTTGCCATTGCCCAGGTTGGAGTGGTAGGTGATGACATTGCAGAATATTTTACTCCCTTTTGGTCATACTTTTCTGGATCAACTTCTAAAATACATCGATCACTTCTTTTTCAATTGTCTCAACCTCTTTTTTGATATCCCTTCTTCTGGAAGTTCTTATAGATGAAACTGGATGAGGAGACTTCTATTTCTTTACCTTAGATTCAAAAGATTTTTTATTTTTAGATTTGGATTTACCTGCAATAGAAACATCTTCATTAGAAATTGGGATAGACTTTTCAATATGGGCATTAAGAACTGATCCTTTAGTGTTGTGCTTTATGGAAAGAGGTGGCTTTTTACTGGCAACCCATTTTTCAGTTCTTTTTATCAAACAGAGATTTTTAATGGAGATACTCTCTCTTTCTTCTATGTTCTAGTCAATCCCAGGATGTGGTAGCCCTTGAATTTTCTCCACATAGTGTTTATCAAGAATCTCTTCCTCTTTCTCCTCTTCTATTCCCGTGGCATCAATGCCTGTCTTCAACTCAACTATTTGATCCAATGTAAATTGGCCTCATGACCTTCTTCTAACCTCAAAATCATCTATAAAATTACCCCAAAAGTCTTCTATCTGAGGGACATGGCATAATTCATAAGGTAGGTTAAAATGTCGACCAACATATGTCCTAATATCAAAATCTCCCCTAACCTCGAAAGTTTGCAGTTTTAATTTGTTCAATTCTTTACCTAGATTAAGGGAATTAGAATAATTCTTACAAGTATAAACACCAAGTTGTATAGGAAAAATAGATTTAGCCCTCCCCTTTCTCTCTTTTAGGTCTTTGTGTACACGTGCCAACTGGAAACTAACTTGTATTATAACATGCAAATCTAAGGCATACCTAGGCAGTTTGAATGGTTTCTCTTTAAACTCGCCAACCCTTAGGTAAGTAAATATTTTGAATTAAATGAAAAATATCCCAAAGGTGTTAACAAAATTCTTAGCATCCTCCGAAATTCTCTGCTCAATATTCCCCTGTAGCTAAAAAATCAACCTTCATAGGAAAATACCATTAACTTTCATATATCCATCAACATGAAGATCTTTCTGTAGGTGGGGATAATAATCATATACCTTCATATTGGGAAAATGCAATTCATGATACAAACCATCCCATTTTCTAGTACAAGCTAGCACATAAAATAGATAGGAAGGCATATAAAAACTAGTAGCCTTTTCTTTATAATTTTCCAGTTGATGATGAAGTTCATCAGCAATAAAATCCACCCAATTAATATAATTTTCCCCTCCAAAGGTTATCTGAATGAGGAAATACATCCAATCCTTCCAGTAATAGGTGCGACTATTACACTTTATTCTATTCAACAGAATGACCAACTCTTCTACTTCAGGTTTAAAATGATCTATTGTAAGGGGTTTTGGCAAACATGACCCTCCTCTTTTTGGTTCCAATAGCCATTGTTTAGCAATTTCATTTTTTTAAATATATTTCTTTGTTGAGAAAAAAGAGTAGGAGGAAGCAATTTTCCATCCTTCATAGGGATCCTTCTTAGGAATACCCATTGCTGTAAGGATGACATCTAGGTTTATGAAAGTAAGAGGGCTTCCATAAATTTTCTTGATACACCTCTCCTCTCTATCATATCTCCTCACACACTCTAACACCAATTCTGGACAAGGGGCCACCAGAGGAAATGCTACTGCATCAGCTAAACCATTTAACATCACCTTCTCAATTATGGAACTAGGAATAGGGAATTTAATCTTACGTCAAATCTCCTCTAAGGCACCTATCTTTATCATTGTGTCATCACACTCAGGCAATGAACAAACCAAAGGAGAGGTTCATCCAAAATTTGGGAGTGGGGGCTTCATATTTCTTAAGAAGGATATCTATAAAAGACTGAGATTGTAGAAGAGAAAAATAGAGCCTTTCAACATCAAACTTTCAAATGTCTTCTATTTCAAATAGGAGCTCTGGGGGAGAGAAACACTAACCTGAAGATTGTGCACACCCTAAGCTTCTCAGGATCAGAGTATACCTTCCCCTTTCTTTTCCAACTTGATCACTTTAGAAAAACTTCACTACAGGAGTGACAACATGAACTCTCATTTATAACTAATTTTCAACAAAATATGCAAGATTTGCATTTAATGATGAAGTGGGCTTCAATTAAATGCGTCAACAAGTTTGGCTTAATGTGATCATTAAATATTGATCTCTTTGAATGATCGAAATGACATATAAGTGTCACATCCAATAATGATTATATCCACAACATGTACGGGTATATTTATCTTTTACCAACTGTCCTTTCATTCACATCATTACTATCTTTTCACTTTTCCAATACGCAAGTTCTGGTTGAACTATGAACATTGAAAAAAGCTATTTTCAAAGAAGTAAGTTCAATCGAATAATAAGAAATGACTTCCCTTTGGTGTGTTTTTTTTTTAAAAGAACACGTAAGCGATGAAAAAGACTAAAACTAGACAACACTTAATGCAAGACGAGGCCTGCAATTGAACTTTGAACCTTGAACTAGAGAAGTTCAAGCTTCATAGTTCAACGAAAGAAGGGAAATTGTAAGCTACGCCACTCATTTTCACAAAAAAGTGAAGAAAGGAAATACACACCATAGGGTGACTTTGAACCTTGAACCTTGAACTAGACAAGTTCAAGATTCAATTTCAACTGATAGGGGGAAAATGCAAACTTAGACCGAAAGGTATTTATTGAAATGAGACCATAAACTCCTGATTTTTTGAAGATAATCAAACAAAGGGGATGAGTCAAAAATTAGGGGTAACAATGGCTCTGACTGGGGACAAGGACTATTGAGGACATAGGATGAACTTAGTAGCTTTGATTTTGCCAACCAGGGAGTCAATCAAAAAAAGAATCTAAAACAAAAATGAGACAAAACAAAAAGCAGGAAAGAAAAGAAAGAAAATATACAATGGGGTGAAGAAGACCTAATTACATTTGATACAACTTTAAATCTTGACCATTAAAGGTCAATGGTAGAGCAGAGCCATCTTGACACTCTAGAATAAATGAGTTACTTCCCATGGATTTGCTAATGATAAATTGGAAGCTCTCTCCCAAACTATAGATTTGAACTTATGTACAAATTTCCAAGTGCAAATATCAGATAAGTGCTTATACTTTAAAGTTAATATAGTTTTTATGTTCAATTAGTTTTTTGGATTACTCTGTGAACCAGGGTATCCTACTATGTTATCTATTTGGTACTTTTATTTATAATTAATTTATGCAATTCAAACATCGGTAGCATAGTCTAAGAACCTGTTACTTTTCCTTTTGGGCTCTTAATTTGAGTTAAAAAACCATAGGGATAACTGTATACGTTGTTTAAATATTTGTTTCAATTGGAATCCTGTAGGATGATGGTCTCACTTTATAGGAGTGAGTTACCTTAAAACCATCTCCGTCTATACATAAGATTGATATAACTGACTCTATTCTCGATTCGGTATCAGGCACTGGTCTATTTTTCATTTGTTCTTTCTGTAATTTGCATACATGTCTGATTTCTCCTTTACAAAGTATTCAATTAGGTTTAACATTATTTTTAAGCTTTAGATTAACTTTCAAGCTATCTAACGATTAGAATTTTTAGGTTTATTTTCCTTCGAAGGATTGTTAACCCCTTTGGAAGGATTTGGTTTTGTTGTGTATGTATTTATGCAGTTTGAAAGTACTTTTGATTCAGGCCTACCAGCCTTGGCTCAATCGAGTCAGAATTGCAAAGGCACTTGTGTGCCTGTCAGTTGGCCAAAAATGATCCAACATTTTTGAGCAACAACAAATTGGTGACTCTACTGGGGAAAACCTATTAGTGAAATTCAGTTTCAAAATCTCTGGTTAGTGTTGTAAAGACTCTACTGGGAAGAAGGATTTAGATCAGTTATATATTCTTCACAGAAGGTGAAGTGGAGACTCTAAAACCCATTTTTAGGAAAATCCTATGTTAGGAAGGAGATCTCTGAAAAATAATACCTTTGTTGAATTAGAACCAATAAAGAGAAATAGAAATTCAAAGATGTTGTATGTACCTAAATCAGATGAGAAAGAATTTTCTTGTGAAAAATTCCCTGATTCAAGTCATCATAGTTCTACTGGTGAAAGTGAAAATAAAAATCTATTTTCGCACCTGGGATTAAGGAACATTGAGGTATCTGAACACGAGGAGCAAACTCGAGAGGAAAAAATTGTGGACATCATGACACAAGGTTTAATCGCCTTGGAAAAGAAGGATGAAAGAATGATTAGGGATTTTAAACAATAGCCAGATGAGGTTTTTGAAAGGATGGGATTTTGGAGAGAGGATATTGCATCACCACAAGATAGCCCTAAAGTTGCAAAAATGAATTCAGTGAATGAAGAAAAGGTTGATAAAAATAGTGGAATTCCAAAGTATCATCCTCCTCACAGAAAAAATAATAAAGATCCATTCAAAAATTTCTGTTCAAATCCTTTATACATCACAGATGATAAGAGAATGAATGCACAAAATGTTGAAAATAAAGTACATAAACATAATAATAATCATTATCATGATGAAACAAATTCTATTCAGCTTAAGCAACATAATACAGACCATACACAACATTATCATATTGATGTGGACCAAGAAAATGATTCAAATCAAATCCAGCATCACGGACATGGCACATTAGACTATGAAGATCACGCACAAGATTGGTGTATACAGCCAAATGGAAATCCGGCAGGAGCTCCACCAGCAAACAAAATCCATGCAGCATGGAGATATGAAGCAAGGAGGAATATGAAATGATGGTTATGCGCAAGCCCACATACCACAACACAGTAAGTTTAATAAACCTACGTAGTAGGTGGATGGGTTCACGTGGCAAGAGGGAGATAATAGTCATAAACACCTTCATTTCAATGCACACCACCTTGGATATGTCGCGTGGCATAATGAAAATGATAGTCACCAGCCTAGACACTAGTATATGAATACGTTGAATAAGTAAGGAAAGGATATATATTATAATGGATATACTCACATTTTGGGAAACCAACAATAGCAGAAGCAGCATGATGTGCATAATGCGCATGGTACTTTCAAAACTATGGAAAGGGAAGAGTGTATGAGTGCAAGTGTTCTAAATAAGCAAATTGGTAGTATACATTATCAAAAACCTATTCTCTATGCTGAAAAATGTGACCAGCATGATGAGACGTATTCAGATATGCAACCCACTGATATTTATAGACACACTCAGCAATCCAATCATGATAACTCTTCCATCCATCAACAATATGGCCTATGTGACAAATCTCACCATATTGGAAATACTATGCCGCCTAATACGGAGTTCATGCTGGGTGATAATGATAAAGCGCAACACCATGCGCAAGATGAAAATCACATGTATAATGCTCGAAAAAAGACACAGGGTGGTGATAAGTATTATCACGCATGCAATAACCTGTCTAGGTATGCACGTGAGCAGTCAGGTAATGAACGTGTGAAATCAATAAGTAAAAACAATGGTCAATAGCTAGATGATCTAGAATTTGCGCAAGGCAGGGATGGTAAACAACAAACAAATAATGTATTGGATGATTGCAATCAGCAGCCATATTACCCCAAGTTTGCGCAAAAGGAATATTGTATGAAGAGGAGTATTAACAATGAGCAGAATAATAATAAATGTTTTCATAAACAGCAAGACCAAGATGCTGGAGTAAATGCTAATACATGTGATCAATGTAAACAGTAGAGACATCAATAAAATGCTAGAGCGTACGGTGGATACCAGCATAGCCAAGGTCAAAGTCATAATCATTTTGATCAGCATAGATGTCAGGATAATGGAGATCAAAATAATAATTACGTGCAGCAAAATATTTTTGTAAGTGAGCAATATATCAAAGCTAATGAGGAGTATGGAAATGTACGACATAGAAGTGACTTGCCCAGGCGAAATGTGCATTATCAGGAAGGTAAATTTTAGAAAATTGACTCTAGGCAACAACATTATTATACGGGAGATAATAATTATAATAAATGGAATCGGGATATCTACATTCAAGATGAAAATAAGAATTATAAATATCCAAATAAATACACATATGGGAAAAACATTTGTCCTGGAAGATTATATGAAAGTGCATTACAAAATAATGAAGAACATGGCTTGCAAGGAAATAATAAAATGAGACGTGAAAACACACAGCCTCATAAAATAGATTATATGCAACATTAGTAGCATCGACTTCAGCATGGAAAAGAGGTATTCACACAGCCTGGTAGCATAAAGGATTATGCCTAGTAGTATGAATATATGCAGCCATAGAATTACGCAAAGCATTATGATGAGGGCACAAATCAACAACTCGGATATTTTGGGCAGCATCAGCATCAACATTGTGGAGGAATGATATAGCCTCATACGCATCAATATGGTAATCAAGGAGGTCAGAACCAAAAAGGTAATCCTATGTGCCAGAATTAGTACTTTTCAGAATAATAGTCAAAATAGAAATACAGTTGATGTCAAATTTCATGAGATTAGTGAGAGGTATAAACAATTAGACTTTACAAATATTATATTCTCTCTTGATCCAATACCCAATAAGTTAAAATTTGCTATCCCTAAATTTACTGGTGATGGATCACAGTTAGTAGAACAACATGTTATAAATGTCACAAATCTAGTATATGAATTTGACATAACATATGAAGATGTGTGTATGAAGATGTTTGTGCAATCACTCAAAGATAGTGCAGATGAATGGTATAGGAATTTGCCTGATGGGTCTATTGATTGTTGGAAAAATTTTGTTGATCAATTTATGGAAGAGTTCGGGGATCACAGAGATCCATCTTTTGCATCTCATGAATTAACTAGTATAAAGAAAAATGTGAATGAGACAGTGAAAGAATTTAACAAGAGGTTTAATAGGGTATTAAATAAAATTCCAAAAGACATTCGCCATGTTGATTCCTTTTTAACAACTTTTTATTTGACATCTTTTGATGTCAAAATGAATTATGAGATAAGGTCTCATAACCTAGCAACATTACAACAAGCTTTTAAAATTGCATTAACTATTGAAAATAATAGAATAGCTGTTGGGAGAGTGGATAAGAGAAGTGATCATAAGCTTTTTAACCCTACAGCCCCAAAAAGGAATGATGAAGGTGATAAGATAGATGAAGTAGTGAGCTTGTTGAAAAATTTACAACCAAATAAAAGTCATT
>MU216954.1:30391-67796 GCA_018584345.1 Thuja plicata | reverse complement strand
CAAACTGATGATTAAGGGTTAATGGGCTAACCAAGAAAAGTTTTAGAGGTACTGATTCACCCCTCCCCTCTTAGTACATCATTCCAATATAATTCCAACAATTGGTATCAGAGCTAAGTCTCTCTCTCTCTTTAAAATTTTAAAGACTTGAGAGAAAAGATCGAAGCAATGGACAAGTTCAGACTGGACATGACTATTGAGAATGAGCAGTTACATATGCAAATAAACAAGATGTGGGTAAAAGCCACAAACATTGAAGGTGCTGGAACAAGTAATGCAAATGGTGACACCTCATCCAATGGATCTGGTGACATCACTACATCCAACTAGATTGCATAAGTATGTATGGAACTGCATTATAACAAGTTACATTATACATTGGTTCCATCATATATAGTTCATATTGTAATATTAGCATGAATAAAGATGCAATATACTGTTATTTGATAAACTATTGAAAAGAAACCATTGATTATTGGGCATAATTTGCATCAGTGAACACACATAGAAAAGTTAGCACTACTTACCAGAATGTATCTGTCATTACACAAGCTAAGTTTAAACTAATGGATATCGGTGAACATTGAATCAACAAAAGTTGTCTTCGCAACCTCATCGACAATCATCGGTGAAGTCTCTAAAACCACTAGCAACCTTGACGCTTTGCACAGACACCAAAGATGTTATGAATTTCTCTACCGATAAAATCAGTCTTCATATACCGATGAGTTGGTAAGCATTAATGACAACTTAGGGTGTAAAAAGGTTATAAAAGCCTAATGGGTAAACTCATTTTTGCACCCACAATTTTCAAGTAGAGTAGAGTAGACCAGAGAAATTTAAGAGAAAATTGGAAAGTGACCTAGTATAAATCAATTTGAAACAAAGAATTCACATTCACAGGCAATCACAGAGAATCCATAAGTAAATACACTCACCGACTGCACTATTTTATTTATGAAAAGCCCTAAATTGTAAAAAAGATGGCATTGACTTCTAGAGTAGAGAAAATTAAGGATGACAAGAAGAAATCCTTCAAGATTATCAGTAGAGGAAAATGTGTTGAACCTAAATACAAGTTACATCCTGAAATAGCTTCGCAACCTGACGATTCTGGAGCATTCTCCCGAATCCCACCTAGGGTTTTACTGGTAGAGGACGTAAGGTCCTGTATTCACTATAAGATCTTAGAAATAAGAGATCTAGACCTAGATAATGCCTATAGGTAACTATGTGATGATGCTAGAAATCTTAAAGAAGAGCACAAACACTTGGAAGTAAAGGGACTCACAAATGCACTACATTTTCCCAAGGTCTTCAAAACAGAATGGATAAAGATTGTTCTTAGCAGAGTCCACAACAAGACTCTATGGATAAACAAGAAAAAGGAAATAGAAAAGGATGTTATTCATGTGGTTATTGGTTATCCTACAATCGATAAACCATAGGCTCATAAGCACCCATCTCTGGCAGAAGTGGAAAAACTGACTGGTGCTAAATTAGATAAAAGAGCACTAAAGGTCAACACCATTATCGACGTAGAGATAAAGTTTGGAGCATGTGTTGTTGGATGTAAGATCTTTGAAACAAGAAGAATGAACATCATATCTAGTACTACTATGAGCACAACATACAAGATTATCAAATAGGGGAAGAAGATGGATCTGGCAGAGATCCTACTACATCAATTTGAGGAGAACATGTGCACAATAAGGTCTTCAAGGACAAACACTTGTAAGTTTGGTTCCCTCATAATGTGCATATTCTTTTATTTTTAATAATACTTTCCTTCCATTGGAAAAGTTGCATGGGACACAAGCCAACCCATAACCATTCAGATAGGTGAATTCATAGAATCACTAGGAACAAATTTTGATAATGTTATGCATGAGTATTTCAAAACCATAAAGGAAATGCTGCAAGAAAGAACTAGAATTCCTAAGAATCTGATAGAGGAACACCAAGAAGAAATATGTTTCATGGTAGATACTGATTTCACATACATACAAGCAGTAGTTCCAAGGAAATCATGGCTTTCAAAATTGGATTATGAAATCAAAACAGGATTAGCCAATGAATGAATTAAGGCACTGTTAAATGAACTAGTAGACAACAAGTAACTAAATTTGGTACCTATGAAGAGGAAAAATATAAGATTAAAAAAAATCTTGTTGTCAAGAAGGCTGTAAAAAAGTCAAAAATAATGGTGAAGAATTTGAAAAAGAACTTGAATATATCTTCTGAAGGAGAAGAAGAAAGACAAGGTGAAGAGGAACAAGAGGGTAAGTAGGAACTCACTGAGGACCATCTTCCCATCGGTGATATAGAAGAACCAAATGAATCTGAGGAAGAGAAGTCTAATTCACCACCTCCTCCTCCACCTAAGAAATCAAGAACAAGAAGTCAAACAGCATAGGATGCAATTCCTTCTCCCATGGTGAAAGGATGCTATGGATGAACCTGACACTTATAAACAAGCAAAGGAAACAGCAAACGTTACATCACCCACCGAAGACATTGATGAAACATGTAAGTATATTTCTGAAGCTGCATCTATTGGACATCCTAAGATTAGGAAATGGTTTAAATGGGATAATGTAGAACAAAATAAGATTGAAGATGCACTTATTGCTAAGATGTGTAGACACTATTATGTCCCACTACAATTCACTACACATGATGTTCCACAAGAACTATTGAATAGAATATTTTCTAGATTCACTTTTGCACTCCATGAGGAGAAAAGGATAAGAGAAAGAGTACTAGTTTCTCTTATGCCTCCTAAATCAAAGAGAGAAGAAATCAATAAAATCATGGAGAAATATGTGAAAAGTTTCTCACCCAAAATGAGAGCTTATAAATTTATTAAAGAGAAGCTTATAGAGCTAGAACAAGAAACGCATAATGTATGGAGTGAGATACTCAACCCTGATGAGGAAAGTAGTCATGAGAAGGAAACTATCACTAAAATAGATAACTCAATATTTGAGTTAGATAGTGAAGAGGTAAAAATAATAGGCCAAAAATAGACATACATTATAGATGAAGACTGGCCAAAAGATGGTGAAGATGATCAAGTACCAACAAGCCCCATCCACATCAACTTAGAGGATGAAGAGGTTAGCAAAGAAGAATTGTCAAAAAAAGGTAACTTAGATGTTGATATAAATGATGAATCATGGTTAGACAACATTGTCAATACCACTACAGTTGAAGACCTGGCAGTAGATGTTCAAAAATATGAAGACATTAATTCTACAAAGGGAAATACTGACAGACAACATACAACTATTGACACTGCAACAGTCAATACACTGACAAACATGAATATATTAATAGATGCTATTGATATTCAGTCAAGTCAAGATAAATCATCTAAGAAAGATGATAATATACCCAAAGATATGGGTACCGATGAAAACAAAGATGCATCCAACACTCACAAGGATACATATATAGAAATAAAGGATGCAACCAACAACTAGCAAGAAGTATCAAAAGATCAAAACAAAGAGGCGGCTAACAAAACTGATGATACATTGAGAAAGGTTGAAGAAAAAGATAAAAGTGAAGGAGTCAAGTAGGATGAAGGTATAAAAATTAAAGAAGATACATCTATTGATACACCCAAGGAAAATGAGGAGATTTCTTCACCAAACCAGCTGGTGGACTCAGAACAGATACACAAGGACGCCTCATCTTCTCAACCCTCACCTACAAAATAAACCCAATCTCACACTTTACAGATGGAAGTACATCAATCTGTCACCCATCCAAAGAAGAAGAAGAAGAAAATAGTAAAGAAAGACATCTTGGTTGTCACACTGGATGAAGTCATAGAAGTTTCAAACTGGGATATTACCACTTTGGACAGTGATAAACTTAAAGAGTTTGGAGTGCTATGTCAAAGAAAATCCATTCAAAATAAAATGATACAAGAACACATGGAAATAATGGCACTTGACAAGACAAGAGACATTCTCCAAAAAATTGTTCCTGAGGTAAAAATTCAAGCAAATACTATAGTTAAGGAACAAATTGTTGTTCTTACTAACACAATCTCAGAGAAGAATATCAATGCAGAACAAGCTATGGAAGAACAAGTAGAAAATAAGTACCAATAAAAGTTAATTGATAAAATCATCCAAGAAGTGGCATTGAACAAGGTAAAGCTCTCTAAACTCATTGATCAATTAGAGCCAATGATTGCTAAAGCAATCACCTTAGTTCAAAAGATGTACACACTTGAAAATTATACAAAAGAAAATAGTGACAGACTAGCAGAGATAGATTCCAGTGTCACAACCAGTGCACAAAGCCTAACCTCACATGTAGAAAGTATAGAGACGCATAATGACAAGGTCATAGAGGCTAACAGGCCAACGAAAGAAATATGGGATGCTGAAACTCAACTAAGAGGTGAGATTACAGAACTACAAGCATACATTCTACCTAATCTTACTATTCTACAGCAGCATATTTCCGATGCAAGAAATCTTATTACAACCCCCAAGATGTCTGTAGTAGACAACATCTATGATATACATGTATAGATATCACTGGAGCACATGGCTCTAGAAATGATAAAGGAGAAATGTGAAAATATGATGGAGGAGATCAAGTCCTCACATTCCCACCTTTTTGACAAACTGTAAGTACCTTTGCCTTTAGAATCAAAAAAGGAGGAAAGGAAATGTATATTGTATGTACAAAAGGAACAGATATATATAAATATAAAGTACATAAGGATATGTATATATACTTACACTTACCAGCATATACATAGGGGGAGTCATTCAAATGACTAAGGAAGGAGTATACACAGGTGTACATACTAATACATTCAGTATGTTGCACATATCATGTTTTTGATACTAATGTCAATGGAGGAGATTGATGACGTTAATTTTTCCATTAGTACACTTAGTGAAAAACATTGACAGAGATCACTGGTAGACTACAAGCATTACCGGCGGACTACAAGCATTACCAGTGAACAATGAGCATACCTGATAGAACACAGAGGTCATGAGAAAATGCTAAGTATGGAATTGACTGATGAACACTGACAACTGTTGCACCAATGAAGTGAACAGGATATCACCGACAAGTCAATAACGTAACATTTTTATCATCACCAATGACACAATTTTGAGAACAAAACTGACTGAACAGAAAAGGCATACCCAACGACTAGTTCAAGAAAGGAACAGTGATGACCAAGATAACTGACCATTAGAACCAACAATCAGTTAGAGAACCCACAATTAGTGGATCTGAGTTTTACACATTAGATAAAGCAATGTAATTCTATTTATAGAGTTTTAATTTGTTTTAAATCATAACTTGAGGGTCAAGAAAGCTTTATGTAAATGTTTTAAAGCATCCTAATGGATCTAAAACATATCTAACTAAAGATCAAGGTCAAGTTGTAAACCTTGGATCTAGAGTTAACTTGTGAAGCGTGAATCAATAATTGAGCCAAAAAAATAGTATAAATAGATGTTCAAATCAATTACGAGGAATGAATTCATTGTTGTTGATAGCCACGAAGAACATCTAAGGAGCAAATGACAGAATTATGCAAAGTTCAGAAACAGATCACATCAGTTGTCAAGAACACACAGAGGCTACCAACAAGCAAATAAAGGTATTATTCAATCATGGAAGGATGATTACTTATATTTATGAAGCTTAATAGGATCTATTATCAGCAATTAAAGACAACATACATCATCAGATCAAAGAATTACGGAGTTTCATTCTAACAAGTGCATCACATCTAAAATCCTTTTGTAGAAGGATGACATAACCATTCTTTACAAATCTCTTAATAGAGTGCACACTTAATAGTGTTGCTAAAGCTTTAAATGAAGTAGATCTTAATAGGTATCCACTGTAATACTCCTAATAGGGTAGGTCATCATAAGTGACCAATTGTAAGCCTTAACCAGCCCCTTCTTATCTGCAGATAGTGAAGTCTTGTGGGTAACAATCCCCACCATAGTTTTTACTTCCTAACAGGATTTTTCTACGATATCATATCTTGTGTTATGTGTTATCTATTTTCATGAATGTTTCTGTTATGGTTACATACTAAAGAACTTATGATATGATAACATATACATAAAGAAAGATGAACAGTTAGATAAGATAATTTACAAACTAATGATTAAGGGTTAATGGGATAACCAAGAAAATTTTTAGAGGTACTGATTCACCCCTCCCCTCTCAATACATCATTCCAATATAGTTCCAACATCAAATCCTTTAGATGATTTTTTTTGCATTTTAGAAAACAATGTCAAATCATCCAAGTATATGAAAATCACCTTTTTAATTAGATGGCTGAATCATGAATCCATCACTTGCTGAAATGTAGCACCTTCATTAATTAACCCAAACGACATGTGATTATAGGCATATTTACCCGATGGGGTGGTAAATGTTGTTTTATGTTGATCCTCATCATCTACCTTAATATGGTTGTAACCAGAAAACCCATCTAACATGCACATCATTTCTGAGCCAGCCACTATTTGCAATATATGATCCATCACAAGAAGACCATAATTATCCTTTAAACCGCTTTGGTTTAGATTCCTAAAATCCACACAAATCCTTATCTCACCATTCTTTTTCCTCATAGGCACTATGTTGGTGATCCAGGTGGAATGATGAATAAGATATATTATTTGAGCCTACAACATCTTCTCAACTTCTTTCTTAATTATTTTAGACACTTTAGGGTTATAGCTCCTCAACTTCTGTTTAAATGGTGAGGATCCTAGCTTCAAAGGAATGTGATGTTGAATTTTACCTCCTTTGAAATTCTTCAAATCTTGGTAGGACCAGAAGACATCTTTATATTCTTTCATCAAATCGACAAATTTTCTTCACTCGTCAGATGTACAACATTTTCCCAAGTTTACAAACTTAGGGTTTTTTTCATCTCCTAAATTCAATTTTTCTGAGTCACCTTTACTAGGAAGCTCATGAGAATTGGGCTTGTGCTTGAATGGGTACCGCATCTGATCTATCAAACAAATTCTCAAGAGAAACCAGGCCTTTAGGAATATGGTTTCCTTTTAATTGAACAATCCCTTCTTTAACAGCTTTACCCAGATCAGGACAAAATTATTCATAGGTTGACTGAGATCCCTCAAAGTAGGTGGTGCTAAAGACTTCCACCATTTGTAGAAATTTATCAATCTTCTTGTCATCTTGGAAAACTTTCCAGTGATCTGCATTATTAGGAACCTTAGGCCTATATACCATCTCAATATTATAAATTTTTTGTTCAAAATCTGGATGGGGAAGCAACAAAGATGTTGAAACTGCCAAAGAATTAGCCCTATTATTAAGGTTCCTAGGAATAGCTTCAATAGAAAAGGCCTCAAAACCCTCTATTTCATCCCACACACAGTTTCTATAATGTTTCAACCTCTCATTCTTCACTGAATACCTTCCTCTTACCTATCTTACTATTAGTTTTGCATCTCCTTTGGCTTTCAATACCTTTATTCCTTTCTTTTTGGCTTCTTCAAGACCAAGTAGAAGAGCTTCGTAATTAGCAGTATTATTGGTATTACAAAACTCCAACTTGAAAGAATGAGGAAAAATATCTCCTTGAGGTGATATTAGAACAACCCCTACTCCAGATCCAACTGAAGTGCAACTACCATCAAACTCCAAAGACCACAAATAATCTGGCTCTTTATTGTCAACCACTTCTAACTTTTCTTCAAATGACATCATATAATTTTCAAATTCACATTCATGGTACAAGATCTGTGATTTAGGATCTTCTGACAGAAAAATAGTGTACTTGGATTTTCCTTCTGGTTTTAAAACAATATTTTGGCTACCAATAGGGATTGTCGCTTGTGTCCAGTCTAATTTGATTTCTCCCCCGAGGTCTCTACAAAAGGTTCTACTAAGAAACATCCCATAACTTGCAAGAATATCTGCTACCAGAGTGGTTAACTTGAGTTTTTTGCTAGGATGAGTAGCTAGGGAAACTTGAGAATCTTTGATTTGTCCTACTAGAGGGACTTGCTTAGAATCCATGGAGTAACATCTCCCAAAAGTGGTTGTTAATGGAAGGTCTAGAGCCTTTGCAACTGAAGCAGGCATTACATTATTAGATGCTCCAAAATCAATGATGCAGTTATTCAATTTATATCCATGGATAACCAAAGATAGGTAGAAAGGCTCTGGTTTCTGAGGGACAAAAGGACTTGTATCAAAAGAGGACTTGGTAGCCAAGGTTGGTTGGATTTCTTATGGTAAAACAACATGTGTCAATCTACTAGTTGTAGGACTTGAAGAGGACTACCCTAACTTCACATAATCAACTAGTCTATCAAGTTCTTTGGGATTCATCCTAAGATATTCTTCTAGTGACACTTGGATTTTTAAGGTTTTACATAAATTTACAATGTCAAAAGAGGAATTAGGTGAAGAATCTTGAAAAACTTTAGCTTCCTTAGCATTTGTATTTTTGGAAAAAGAGTTTTTTGGAGAGAAGTATTTACCTTTATCTTTTTCCCAGCATTAAGAAGTTGAAGGAGAACCATTAGCCTGAGAATTACATTGATTTCTGGTTAGGATCAAACATGTGGGATCTTCAAGAGTTACCAGAATACTGCCTCCTCTTTCTAAGTCTGACTCTTATTCCATATAATAATTTTCGTAGTCGCCAAGTAACGAAGGAACTTTTGCATGTTTGGAAGGATCCTCAACTAATTCTTTATTGATATGCATCTGTATTTATCTCACCATTTCAGGACAAGTTGAGCCATCCTGTTCATTAGTGAGGTGAAAGGTGCACATATTTGCCCTTTTAGGAGAAACCTCTACTATTTTTTGTTTGTTTTTTGATTGTCCTAGATATCAGTGGCTAGGACTTGCTTGATCAGAGTTTCCTCTGGGAATGTCTTTATATAATGAGGGGGAACTCATATTTCCCTTGGGAAATTGCCTCTTCATAGTGATTACATAATTCATCAACCTTTGTAACAGGGGATCAGAAGAAGTGGTACTTTGAGGACTTGGCTAATGGACATCCTTCCTCCACTTGCCAACCATGATTAAATATTCTTGTAATTTGATAGCCATGGTTTGAGCGACATCTAAATCAGATACTCTTTCTTGTCTTAAATGGAAATGGATGTCTGGTGGCATAGCGTACATAAAGAAATATTTTGTATTCATAGAAGTTGGTCTTTTTGGGGTAGGGATCCTATGAATGATTTTATTGAACTTTGCCAAAAACTGCCTCATGGGTTCATGTATTTCTTTCTTTAACTGAGTCAATTGGGTAAGAAGATCATGTTCATCAAATATAATTTTAAAGCATGCTTCAAAAGTAGATTTCATATTAGCCCAATCAGTAATTTGACCATTAGGCAGATGATAGAACCATTCAGGTGTTGATTCAACAAGTGTTTGAACAAACAATCTGACCACAATGTCTTCATGTTGAAAAACCAAAATTCCATAGGTTGTATTGAATGCAATTAAGATGATATTCAATAGAAACTTTTCCATCTCCATAAAATTTAGGCAACAGTTCTCTAGCTCCTTTAGGAAGAAAATGATTTCTAGCTAGATTAAGAGGTCCAACAGCATTACCCAAAGGTTGAGCCATGACTGAGGGTGGATAAATTGTCTGAAGGGGGGTGCTTGAATTCCAGAAGGAGTCAAGGCTTGCCACTAATGAGAGGATGAGGATGCACTAGGATTGGAATTTTTAGGAGAAGGAGGTCTACCTTTAGCCTTATTTGGGGTATAGCTGGTAGGAAAGTGGAGATTTTGAAGTTCCTGGAAAAAAACTATCAAAGATACCCTCCCTTTCTTGGGACCTGGTAAAAGGTTGAGAATCCAGTCTTGCGAAGGAATTTAAGGTCTCTACATAGCTCTATATATTATGGTGGTTTCTTGAACAATTGGAAGGCCTCTCAACCATTCACCAATATCTTCTTCTTCTTCTAACACTAAGCAATCTTGTTAATAATGTTGATCACATTTCCTCACAGCCCAAGCCACTGAATTTAGATCAGTTATGATTTCCTCCTGGGTATCTAAAAAGTGTAAGAAAGAGCTCCTCCATTCCTTATGCACCTCTGTAATGATGATGATCATGGTTTGATGTGGCAAGGCAATGTGAATCATCCTCTACTTCAGAAACTTCTTGTCTTTACGGACATGGGCAATTTTCTGCATATGCACCTCAAGGTGATCTGTACAGACTACTAGCATAGATTCCATGTTAGAAAGGGCTGTGAAATCATCTGGGGTGACATCTTTAGTATCTCTTATAGTAGTAACCTCATGCTCAAATTATTGCATCAATTCCTCTACTCCCTTTACACCCTGAGTATCTTCTTTTATGAGGGAAATGTTCAGGCATTTGAGATCCTTTTGCATGATATCCATTAACCCCTTCGATTCACTGAATAGGTAGATGGTCCTATCATGACCAGATTTGATAATAGAGTTTCTCTAGTTGATGCTTTTGATGGAGACATACAAAGTATCTTCAACCAATCCTACCACAAATTTCTCAGTTAGGAATTTATTCACTCCATACTTCTCTATTTCATACAGCTAATTCATCACCTTTAGCCACTTCTTTTTCTCTTTTTCCCACTCTATTCGTTCCACCAAAATTTGAGTCACAATTGAATTAAACACCAACTGATTGATATATTTACTCCCCTTCTGTATCATGGTCTGGGTCCACTTGCTTTAGGCATCTGCAATTAGCTTATTCTTTTGAATCTAGTCCAGGGTCTTCCTCACATCTGGTGAATGTGGGTCAAATGATTGCAGAGCTACAGTTAAAGGGAGAGGACTACGATCTTGAACCTCTTGAATAAATTCATCCATCCTCTTGATTGTCACTTTCATCTCATTTTTTTCCTTCTCATCCTTAAAAGACCTATGGATGATCTTTTTTGTAGAATTTTCTAGATGATTTACATCAGTTACTCTGGTTGCATACCCAATATCTATCTTTTCAATTGTAAAATCATGTGCAGTAGCTTCAAAAATTTCTTTCTCATTCCTGGGAATTGCATGCTCGGAAAACCGGTGCCCTATTTTTTTAGCAACATCCACGCTAGATTCCATTTTGATCCTTTTTGGTTTATCTGAGGAAACAAAACATTTTCTCACCATATCTTCAATCGGTAATTTTATTGGAAAGACATTCCTTTTCCTGCTGATAGATGTCTCTAACCATTTCAAGGTGGCAACCGATGTATGTGGAGAGTCTTCCATTGCCAAGGTTGGAGTGGTAGGTGATGACATTGCATAATCTTTTACTCCCTTATGATCATCCTTTTCTGGAACAACTTCTTCTGAAATAGAGTGCTGCGAGTTTACATCTCCCATGAAAGTATCCATTCCTTCTAGATCACTCACTTCTTTTTCAATTGTCTCAACCTCTTTTTTGAAAGCCCTTCTTATGGAAGTTCTTGTAGATGAAACTGGATGAGGAGACTTCTGTTTCTTTACCTTATATTCAACATCTTTTTCTATTTTTTGATTTGGATTTACCTGCAACAGAAACATCTTCATTAGAAATTGGGATAGAATTTTCAATACGAGCATTAAGAACTAATTGTCTAGTGTTGTGTTTTCTGTAAAGAGGTGGCTTTTTACTGCAAACCCATTTTTTGGTTCTTTTTATCATACTAAGAGTTTAATTGTGGATACTCTCTTTCTTCTATGTTCCAGTCAATCCCAGGAAGTGGTAGCCCCTAAATTTTCTCCAGATAGTGTTTATCAAGAATCTCTTCCTCTTTCTCCTCTTCTATTCCTGTGGCATCAATGCATGTCTTGAACTCAACTATTTGATCCAATGTAAATCAGCACCATGACCTTCTTCTAAACTCAAAATCATCTGCACAATTATCCTAGAAGTCTTGTATTTGAGGAACATGGAAAAATTTAGAAGGTAGGTTAAAATGTCGAGCAACATATGTCCTGATATCAAAATCTCCCCTAGCCTCGAAAGTTTACAGTTTTAATTTGTTCAATTCTTTCTCTAAATTAAGGGCATCAAAAGAATTCTTACAAGTTTAAACACCAAGTTGTATAGGAAAACTAGATTTAGCCCTCCCCTTTCTCTCTTTTAGGTCTTTGTGTAAATGTTCCAACTCGTGACTAACTTCTATTATAACATGCAAATCTAAGGCATACCTAGGAAATTTGAATGGTTTCACTTCGAACCCGCTAACCCTTAGGTAAGTAAATCTTTTGAATTGTATGAAAAAGATCCCAAAGGTGTTAACAAAATTCTTAGCATCCTCTGACATTCTCTGCTCAATATTCCCCTGTAGCTCAAAAATAAACCTTCATATTGGGAATAGGAAATTCATGATACAGACCATCCCATTTTCTAGTATAGGCTAGACAATAAAATAGATAGGAAGACATATAAAACCCACTAGCCTTTTCTGAATAATTTTCTAGTTGATGATGAATTTCATCAGTAATACAATCCACCCAATCAATATACTTTTCCCCTACCAAGGTTATCTAAAAGAGGAAATACATCCAATCCTGCCAGAAATAGGCATGACTATTACCATTTATCCTATTCAACAGAATGACCAACTCTACTACTTTATTTTAAAATGATCTATTGTAAGGGGTTTGGGAAAATGTGACCCTCCTCTTTTTGGTTCCAATAGCCATTGTTTAGAAATTTCATTTATGTAAATTTTTTTCTTTGTTGAGAAAAAAAAGTAGGAGGAAGCAATTTTCCATCCTTCATAGGGATACTTCTCAGGAATACCCATTTCTATAAGGATGAAATCTCAGTTTATGAAAGAAAGCAGGCTTCCATAGATTTTCTTGATACACCTCTCCTCTCTATCATATCTCCTAACACACTCTAACACCATTTTTGGACAAGGGGCCACCAGAGGAAATGCTACTACATCAGCTAAACCACTTAACATCACCTTCTCAATTATGGAACTAGGAACATGGAATTTTATCTTACTACAAATCTCCTCTAAGTCACCCATCTTTATCATTGTGTCATCGCACTCAGGAAATGAACAAACCAAAGGAGAGGTTCTTCCAAAATTTGGGAGTGGGGGCTTCATATTTCTTAAGAAGGATATCTATAAAATAATGAGATTGTAGAAGAGAAAATCAAAGCCTTTCAACATCAAACTTTCAAATGTATTCAATTTTGAATAGGAGCTTTGGGGGAGAGAAACACTAACCTGAAGATTGCGCACACCCTAAGCTTCTCTGGATCAGAGTATACCTTCCACTTTCTTTGCAATCTTGATCACTTCAGAAAAACTTCACTACAGGAGTGACAACATGAACTCTCATTTATAACTAATTTTCAACAAAATACACAAGATTTGCATTTAATGATGAAGTGGGCTTCAATTAAATGCGACAAGAGGTTTGGCTTAATGCGGTCATTAAATATTGATCTCTTTGAATGATCAAAATGACATATAAGTGTCACATCCAATAATGATTATATCCATGGCATGCACAGGTATATTTATCTTTCGCCAGCTGTCCTTTCAGTCACATCATTGTTGTCTTTTCACTTTTCCAATATGCAAGTTCTGGTTGAACTATGAACATTTAAAAATGCTATTTTCAAAGAAGTAAGTTCAATCGGACAATAAGACATGACTTCCCTTTGGTGTATTTTTTATTAAAAGAACACGTGAGTGACAAAAAAGGCTAAAAACTAACAACACTTAATGCAAGATGACGCCCATAATTGAACTTTGAACCTTGAACTAGACAAGTTCAAGATTCATAGTTCAACACAAGAAGGGAAATTGCAAACCGTGCCACTCATTTTCACAAAAAAGTGAAGAAAGGCAATACATACTGCAGGGTGACTTTGAACCTTGAGCCTTGAACTAGACAATTTCAAGATTCAAGTTCAACTGACAGGGGTGAAATGCAAACTTAGACCGAAAGGTATTTATTGAAATGAGACTGTAAACTCCTGATTTTTAGAAGATAATCAAACAAAGGGGATGAGTAAAAAATCAGGGGTAACACTAACCAATTTTATTAATATAGATATAAAACATGGAATATATTTCCACTCAATATGCATTTTGTAAGCCTATATATGGAATAAGGTATTGTGTTTTTTAGTTTGCCTATTTCTTTTGAGTATACTAGTAAGAAATATACTAGCAATTGCACCTTGGTGCGCAATAGGTACACAAAATATATGTGGAAAGTCAATTAGAAAAAAACTGGTCAATTTTAAATTTTAAACAATTTAACAATCAACTTAATAATAGATTTGAAGAAAAGACTTTCTTATTTCAATTTCAAATCTACCATAAAAATCTATTATATTAGTATATTTTATGAATATAACAGTTTTTTCCTTTCAAACTCTAAAATATCTATCTTTAACACTTCGTACATGCACAAATTTTATGGGAAACTGCAAACCACATTCTAATGACATTAATTTTCTATTAGTATGCAGACAACACTTTTGGTAAGCATACAAATAAAGACAAGATAAAGATCAAACCAAAAATTAGATATAAAGAGATCACCAAAAATGACTAAGTTCAGAGAGAACTGACAACACAACTTTGTGTGTACACCGAAAATGCAAAGTCAGAAGGATAAAGAGGAACCTAATAGAGGAACCCAATGTGCAGGACATAGTGCAAACTGAAGAGACATTTAAAGAGAAAACCAAGAGAACAAAACTGAAAGATAGTCAATTAATTTTAGAGCATAACCAACTGTCAGAAACCGATAGTGAATTGTGATGAACTATAACTGATTGAATGTCTGAAGATGTTATGTTGATGATCACCAAGACATAGAAAGTTAAAGCAATACATTAAATAAGTTAATGTATTATATTTTCATTGATGTCAACTTGATATAATCTGTATGGTCATGCACATACTGCTAAATAATTCAAAGAACCAATGAATCAAAGGCTATCTTATTAGTAATGCATAAAAGTTAAGTATTCACAAAGTGACTATATACACCAATAGAGTGCAAACCAAAAGATAGAGTAAACCAAAAAGAGAAAATTCATAGTGTTACCCGAGGAGAAAAAGCACAACATTACCGATGAGCAAATTCACAGTGTTACCCAATGAGAAAAAGCACAGTGTAACCCGACGGACATAATTACAGTGTTGCCTGATGGATAGATAACACCGACGGATGGAGATCCCAAAGACAACTAAAGTCTCACCAAAAATAAAGTTAGTTGTAACTAATGACTAACTGAAGTATTGACCGACATAACAAAGAGTTTAGAAATGAAAAAAGGCTTAGCTATCAAGAGCTAAATATAGACTTAACTGGTAATTATCATTGTTTTAATAAAAAAGATAAAGCAAGAGATAAGTAAAGGATTTAAAGCTATTTTGACTGATTGGAAAGAAGATCTCTACAAGATAAAACATGAGTTTTTCCATAAATCTAATTGGCAAGAATTGTGGATGACGTCAAGATTAAGAAAGCCAAGAAACAGTGAAATCACATCGATATAAGAGACAAGATAATTCAATATGAATTAGGGGAGTGACAAGAGAATAGATGATAAAGAGATTTTGAAGGAGAAGAAAGTCTTCATTCATACCTGATTAATCAAGGTGAGGAAAGAGCTAAATTCTACATCCAATGATGAACAGTGATACAACATCACAGAGAAGAATAGTGTGGAGCAAAGGTATTGAATTGACAACATTGATCAGAAAGGTAATGTACCTACAATAGATCTGAAAATCTACAATTCTAGTTGTATATGTGAACAGATAAATTTACTATTTTAATTTAACCATTAAAGCATTGAGTCTCTTAACCGAGCAGGACTTAAAACTATTTTCTAATTGAGATACATCCCAAGGAATATCAAAAATTTTTATCATACAAAGTAGCATTAGATATGCCTGATACCTATTGATAGGCCATGTGAGTGTTAGATCAAGGATGGTAGCATTAGATGCCAGATAGTAAGTGATGAACTATTCATTTAAATCCTCTACCAAGGTCACACCTAACAATGTGTTTGTAACCTTTAACAAGGTTGGCTCTTCACCAAGCTCACTTCAGAAGACTAAAAATTTGGGTTACTAGATCCAATTATTTTTCCCTTAACATGGTTAGCACGTTAAAAATCCATGTGTTAATGTGTTTATGAGTCATTACTTTATTGTTTTGTATTTCACATAAGTAAATATGGATTGATTGGTATACACTAGTTATTTACTATATTTCGGTAAATAGAGAGACTGCTAATCGGTAAAAGTAAGAATAAGGTTTGAAAGAGTAATCCGAGTAGTAGTTATTTGTTATTGATATTTTAAGGCAATCATCTTGTAGGAATGAAGATAAATAAAGGCTTATAAATGTGATAATAAGTTTTTGGGTTGATTTAATGATTAATTTTTGAGGCCACTAATTCACCCCCCCCCCCCCCCCCCCCCNTTCCCCCCCCCCCCCCCGCCCCCCCACCCCCCTCGCAGTTATTCTAACAAGTTTCAGCCCACAAAAAGTGGATATGAATTCCACATCAAATAATGTAGTCTTATTCTATTTACAAAATCTTGATTTTCTTTTAAATCCATTTCTTTAGGGACAAGTAACATTAATGTAAGTTCTTTAATAATTCTAACTGATTTCAAACACATAGACTAGGAGATCAAGATAAAAGTTATAAACCTGATCTTAGAGTTAACATTGTTTTTCGTAAAACTTGATGATGTCAATCCATCTTATAAATAGATGATGAAATAATTCATTATACATGTGTGAATATAGAAGAGATGATGAATGAAGCCTACAAGCACATCTATGGATAAGATTGAAAGTTTCAAGAACCAAAACAACAAAAGGTGAATTTGGCTAGCAAGAATCAAGAACAAAGGCTACCGAGAATTAAAGGTATTATTCAATCACATTAGGTGATAATATTATTCATCTAAACTAAAATGGATCTATATCAACAATAGGAGATTTCATTTACCAGGTCAAATTGGAATTTTCTATCATTCTAACAAGTGGAGCAAAGTGTAAAAATCCTTTCAAGGAAGGTGGCTTTAACAGTCCAACTCCAAATCTCTTAACTGAGTGCACACTCAATAGTGTTTCTAAAGCTCTTAAATGAGTAGACTTTAATAGGTTTCCATAGATAATCTTAACCAGTTAGATCATCAGAAGTGATCAAATTGTAAGCCTTAACTGGCCCCTTCTAATTTGCAGATAGTGAAGAATTTATGGGTGCCATCCCCACTGCTAACAGGAGTTTTCTATGATATCATATCATGTGTTATGTGTCGATTACTTTCATGAATGTTTCTATGAATGTTCACATGTATGTTAATTTTATGACTTGATATAACTCACATCAAGATAGTATAGATACGATGAATGGATATACAATTGATTACACAAAGGTTAATTGATTAAAGGTTAAAAAAGTCTTAGAGGTACTAATTCACCCCTCCCCTCTCAGTACACACTTCCCATTAATTCCAAAAATTGGTATTAGAGCTAAGTCTCTTCTTTAGAAAATCTTAAAGGCTTAAGAGAAAAGATCATATAATGGAGAACTACAGACTTGATAAGAATATTGAAAATAAGAAGCTAGAAATTTAGATGTTCTATTAATAGTATAAAGAAGCTAGAATCAACATGAGACATCTATTAGATGAAAGAAAGATTATGGAATCTCTATGTAATGAGACAAATTATCATGAGGAAGAGATACCATATTTGTTTGAGTCTTCAGGATCAACTACAAGAACAGGATCAGATACATTAGAAGAAAGCATCACAAGCCTAACTGAAATCAATCTACATCTGGCTAGACAAGTTAAATCTCTACAAATCAGTCAAGAGACACAGATGGTAAGGATGATTGATTTCATGAACAATGCTAGACAAGCTAAGCAAGAAAGCTATTGATGATAGAAGAAATATTACATAAAAGATACAAGAAAAAGAGTCTGAAATACAAAGACTTACAGTGCATCACCATGAGATTACAAATCAGATTATTCTTATGAGTCAAGAGGCAAACATAATAAATATTGAACTCATTGAAAGAATAGAAGCTATCGGCGAGCTATGAGATGAGAATGAAAAGTTGAAACATGAAATAAGAATTCAAAAACAACATAATTAAATTATCAAGAAAGATGAAGAAAGCAATAAAAAAATGGATGATTTTATTGAAGGGTATCGAAAAGTTAACAACAACACAGGTCTAGGTTTTATCGAGAATGGAGAATCATCAAATCAAACTGATCCAAAGAATGTATATACAAATTCAAGACCAAGAAATATTACATGCAATCACTGTGGAAACCAAGGTCATACATCAAATGTATGCAGAGGAAAAATGAAAGGTATTCCTAAATCTACATCTTCATTTATAGGATTTTGTTATAAATGTAACAAGAAAGGACATAAAGCATATGAATGTAAGTCTGAGATGAAACAATCAAAGAAGGAAAACTACATGGAAAAATATTGTCCTACTTGTAAAATGAATGGGCACACAACCCTTGAATGCTGGAAAAAGAAAAGACAAGCATGGAAGCCTAAAAGTCATGAAACTCCCTATCAACTGAAGAAAGTTGGTAACCAGTATGTATGGGATTACAACACTTTGAAAAATTGTACAGCATGTGGAAGATTTGGTCACATTTATGCAAACTATATGAGAGAGTGGACTAGAAATTATAAATGCTGGAATAACCCCAGATTGGCATGCTTACACTATCATAAATTTGGTCATCTCAAGAAAGACTGCAGAGATTGAATGATAGAAACTAGCACATATCCCAATGGAAATACCATTGAAGACATCGAGAGGGAAAGAGACAAAATGTGGAGAAAAGCTTCAAACAATGATGAAGTTGGACCAAAATTCAAATAGTGACACCCAATCCAATGGATCTGGTGACATCACCACTCTCACCTAAGCGGAACAAGTATGGAACTGCATTACCCCAACTTATAATTTTACATCAGTTCCATATTATGTTGATAAAATGCCAAATTAGCATAAGTAAATATGCATCATGGTATTACTTGTTAAAACTTGTGATAACTATGCTATCAGGCATACATACCAAAATTCAGTGGTACACACTCAAAGCTGTGACTACTTACACTTACCGAGAACCATTGGTTAAAAGAAAATTTGCTAGTGTAAACTGAGCCTCGTCGGTAACTGAGAAAAGTGAACAAGTTGTTGCAAGAGGTATAACAACCACCGTGAAACATCATGTTGTCACCAAAGGTAAGTTGAATTCCTAACCGAAAAAATCTATCTTCACACACTGAGGAGTTGGTAAGCATTAATGACACACCTTTTCGGTCAAATGACTATAATATAGCGACGGAACAAACTCATTTTTCACCATGACTAGAGCAGAGCAACGAGAGAGATTTTAGAGAAGAAAGAGACAGGATCATAGAGTGACCACAACTCAACCACCAGCACTAGAAAGAAGATCAGAAACAACACTTGGTGTATACAGTAAGTTCTACAAACAACTGACAACTCTATTTTGTGTATTTCACAAAAATCCCTAAATCTGAAAATGGCTACAACTTCAAGAATTGTGAAATCGAAGAACATCAAGAAGGATGAGTTTAAGTTCATCAAGAATTCATAATTTGAGGAACCACACTACAAGATTCACCCTAAGGTTGCCTCGCAACCTGATGATGGAGCATTCTCGTGAATACCAGCTAGGGTTTTGCTTGTCAAGGACGTTTGAGCATTTATACACTACAAGATTGCAGAAATAGGTGATTCAGAGGCTGAACAAGCTTAAAAGAAGCTATGAAATGAAGATGGAACTTTGAAAGATGAGCATAAACATATAGAAGTGAAAGGGCTCACTAATGCCCTATTATTCCTGAAGGTCTTCAAAATTGAGTGGATTTAACTAGTACTGAGCTGAATGCACAATCATAAACTTTGGCTGGATGAACCAAAGATGATAACCTGAGATGTTATCCACATAGTCACCGGTTACCCTGTAACCTAGAACGTAAAAGAATTAAAGCACACACCAAAGGACGAGACTAAAAATATTACAAGAGCCAAATGGGATGGAAGAGGATTGAAATTTTTCACCATTACCGATGATGAGATGAAATTCGGTGCATGCATTCTAGGCTACAAATTCTTTCAAGCCAGTAGGATGAACAACATAGCATCTGGTGAAATAGACATAGCTTACAAGATTGTGAAGAAGGGAACACATTTGGACTTATCCAAACTTCTACTGAACCAATTAGAATATAATCTAAAGACTATAAGTAATGAGAAGTCAAACACATGTAAGTTTTTCTCACTCATAATGTGCATTTTCTTCTACTTTCAAGAAACATTCCCATTGATAGGAAATATGAAATGAGATAGCACAAAACTGGTCACTATGTAGATCAGTGAACACATAGCCTCACTAGGAGATCATTTTGAGACAGTCATGGATGAATACTTTAATGTATTCAAAGACCAAATGCAGAAGAGGGCAAGGATCCCCGACCAACTCATTGAGAAGTATAAAGATGAAATATGTTTCATCGTTGATATAGACCACACCTACATCAAATATATTGTACTGAGGATAGCATGTCTTCAACCATTAGAATATGAGATAAACATAGATCTAGCATCTAAAGCAATTGATGCCTTGTCAAATGAACCATTAGATAAGAAACAACCTAAGTTTGGAACTTATGAGGAGGCCAAAACAAGAATAAAATCAGGCCTGGTTGTTAAGAAAATTGTCAGGAAAAAGGACAAGATGGTCAAGAACCTTAAGAAGATACTGTTAGCAATAGAGGAAGAAACTAAACAGGAGGAAGAAGTTGAAAAGGAGGAAGAAACTAAAGGAAAACTACCTATCAGTGAAGCTTAAGAAAAGAATGACTCCAAGGCCATAGAGTCAGATTCACCACCTCCTCCACCAACCAAGAAGCCAAAGACAACAGCTACTTCTAGAATAAGAATTCAAACATCTAAGGATTCAAGTCCTTCACCTTTGAAGAAAGGAAAAGTAAGAACATACAAGAGGAAAGTTTCCACATAGGAGAGAGGGCCAAACAAAAGAGTAAGGAAGCTCATCAGAATCCAAGAAGATATTGAAGACACCGATCAAGATGAAGCTGTAGAGGAAAAAAATGTAAAGGTTAAATCTCTTGAAAGCATTGATGACATATGCAAATCTATTACAAATTTAGGATCTATTACATATTCTAAGATTAGAAGATGGTTGAAACTAGATCCAAAACATCAGAACAAAGTTGAAGATGCTATCATAACAAATATGTACAAGTTCTAATATGTACCGATTCAATTTGAAAGCAATAATGTACCAAGGGAAATCTTAGACATACTATACTCTAGATGGAAATTTGCTTTGAAGAGTGAGAAGGAAATAAGACAAAGAGTACTTTCTACTCTCATGTATTCTTAATCTAAGAAGGAAGAAATTGATGAGATGATGGAGAAACACAAAAAGGAATTCTCACCGAAGTTGAGAGCTTAAAAATTTCTTGAAGGGAAGCTTATAGAGCTTGAACAAGAAAGCCACAAGAAATAGTGTAAAATTCTAAATAGACCTACTGAGGAAGAAATCCCTGAGAAAGACCTACAATAGAAAATTTTTGATAAGGAAACTCAGGAATAGATCTTAATAAAAGATACAGAAGATGATACATCTATTGAGTTAGACAAGGAAGAACAAGACACAACCGGAAACAAAAATATGGATGTTGGAGATGAAACATGGCCTGAAATAACAAAGGACAACATTATGGATAATACTATCATTTACATTACTAATGACCTAGTAGAAGAATTAAACAAAGATGAAGATGTCAATGTTACAAAGGACACAACCAATGAATAGGAGAGTAGAATTGATAATGCACAGGTGAATACACTAGGCAACATGCCAATATTGATACAAGCTATCAATATTATTCAAGAAAAAATATAAATCACCTGAAAAACATACTCCTAAGGATGCAGGGGAAGAGGAAAAGAAAGACAACACCTATGATCAGAATGACATCAGAGACACTCACACAGTAACCAATATTGATAAGGTTATAGGAGGAGATTTAAAACAAGTAGATGTAGACACAACAAAGAAGGATGCACAAGAAAAGATATATCAAGTACATAAGGAAATTGATGAAGGAGATAAACCTAAAAATGGCACTCCTGAGGAAACCAAAAAATTTGATACCAACAATGTAAAGGTTAATGTGGAGATGTCTGCAGGAAATCGAGAAGCTGAAACTGAATCAAAGTAGCAAAAATAAGCACAAAAAGTAACTTCATCAAGCACAACGGACAAAGCCAAGAAATTTGCAATGGTACTGCAGTCAAGTGCTACACAAAAGAAGAAGAAGAAATACAAGAACAAGTTGGAGGTCACTTTAGATGAAATCATTGAGATACCAAAATGTGACCAAACTACACTTGATTATGAAGGATTACAAGAATATTGTGAAATATTCCAAAGGAAGGCATTATAGGAGAAGCTGAGAAAACAACACTAAGATTCAATGGTATTGGAAACAACTAGGGAAATCTTGCACTAGATTGTTCATGATGTTGATATTGATCAAAATAAGCCAATTCTTGATCAATTAGCCATTCTCACCGAAGAAATTACCACTCAGAACATTGATGCAAAGAAGGAAATAGAAGATAGAGTAGATAAGAAGTACCATCAGAAAATCATTGATGTTAGCCTGATATAATCTATATGATCATGTACATACTTCTAAAGACTTCAAAGGACCAATGAATCAAAGGGTATGCTATCAGTAATGCATAAAAGTTAAGTATTCACAAAGTGACTATATACACCGACGGAGTGCACACCGAAGGACATAGTAAACTGATAAGAGAAATGTCAGACTGTTACCCGATGAGAAAAAGCACAACATTACCATTTAGGAAAGTCACATTATGACCCAATGAGAAAAAGCACAGTGTAACCCAACGGATAGAATTATAGTGTTTCCCGACGGATAGACAACACCGATGGACGGAGATCCCGAAGACAACTAAAGTCTCACAAATGGTATAGTTAGTTGTAACTGATGACTAATTGAAGTATTGACCAATAGAACAAAGAGTTTAGAAACAACAAAAGGCTTAGCTGTCAAGAGCTAAATATAGACTTAACTGGTAATTATCATTGTTTTAATTGAAAAGATAAAGCAAGAGATAAGTAAAAGATTTAAAGCTATTTTGTCCAGTTGGCAAGAAGATCTCTGCGAGATAAAACAAGAGTTTTGATTTAAATCTAATTGGTGATTATTGTTGATGACGCCAAGATCAAGAAAGCCAAGAAATAGTGAAATCACATCTATATAAGAGACAAGCTAATTCAATATGAATTAAGGGAGTGACAAGAGAATAGATGCTGAAGAGATTCTAAAGGAGAAGAAAGTATTCATTCAGACTTGATCAATCAAGGTGAGGAAAGACCTAAATTTTGCAAACTTCAACGAACAGTGATACAACATCATATAGAAGAATAGTGTGGAGTAAAGGTATTGAATTGACAACATTGATCAGAATGGTAATGTACTTACAATAGATTTGAAAATCTGCAATTCTAGTTGTATATGTGAACAGATCAATTTATTATTTCAATTTAACCATTGAAGCATCAATTCTCGTAACTGAGCAGGACTTAAAAGTCTTTTCTAATTGAGATACATCCCAAGGAGTATCAAAAAGTTTGATCATACAAAGTAGCATTGGATATGCATGATACCTATTGATAGACCAAGTGAGTGTTTGATCAAGGATGGTAGCATTAGATGAAAGATAATAAGTGACCAACTATTGATTTAAATCCTCTAACAAGGTCACACCTAACAATGTATTTGTAACCTTTAACAGGGTTGGCTCTTCACCGAGCTCACTTCAGAAAGATTGAAAATTTGGGTTACCGGTCCCAGTGGTTTTTCTCTTTACATGGTTTCCACATTAAAAATCCATGTGTTAATGTGTTTATGAGTAATTACTTTATTGTTTTTTATTTCACATAAGTAAATCTAGATTGATCGGTATACACTAGTTATTTGCTATATTTCGGTAAATAAAGAGACTGTTAATCGGTAAAAGTGAGAATAAGGTTTGAAAGAGTAATCCAAGCAATAGTTATTTATTATTAATATTTCAAGGAAATCATCTTGTAGGAATGAAGATAAATAGAGGCTTATAAATTTGGTAATAAGTTTTTGGGTTGATTTAGTGATTAATTCTTGAGGCCACTGGTTCACCCGCCCTCTCAGTTATTCTAACAAGTTGCAGCCCACAAAAAGTGGATATGACTTCCACATCAGATAAAGCAGTCTTATTCTATTTATATAATCTTGATTTGTTTTTAAATCCATTTATTTAGGGACAAGTAACATTAATGTAAGTTCTTTAATCATTCTAATTTATTTAAAACACATAGACTAGGAGATCAAGGTAAAATTTGTAAACCTAATCTTAGAGCTAACATTGTTTTTCATGAAACTTGATGATGTCAATCCATCTTATAAATAGATGATGAAATACTTCATTATACATGTGTGAATATAGAAGAGAGGATGAATGAAGCCTCCGAGCACATCTATGGATCAGATTGAAAGTTTCAAGAACCAGAACAACAAAAGGTGAATTTGGCTATTAAGAACATAGAACAGAGGGTACTGAGAATCAAAGGTATTGTTCAATCACATTAGGTGATAATCTTATTCATGTAAACTAAAATGGATCTATATCAGAAATAGGAGATTGCATTTACCATGTCAAATTGAAATTTTTTATCATTCTAACAAGTGGAGCAAAGTCTAAAAATCCTTTCAAGGAAGGTGGATTTAATAGTCCAACTACAAATCTCTTAACCAAGTGCACAGTCAATAGTATTGCTAAAGCTCTTAGCCGAGTAGACTTTAATAGGTTTCCATAGATACTCTTAACCGGTTAGATCATTAGAAGTGATCAAATTGTAAGCCTTAACCAGCTCCTTCTAATCTACAGATAGTGAAGATTTTGTGGGTGCCATCCCCACCATAGTTTTTACTTCCTAACAGGATTTTTCTGCGATATAATATCATGTGTTATGTGTCAATTGCTTTCATGAATATTTCTATGAATGTTCACATGTATGTTAAGTTTATAAATTGATATAACTCACATAAGGATAGTATACATCAGATGAATGGATATACAATTGATTACACAAAGGTTAATTGATTAAAGGATACAAAGTTTTAGAGGTATTGATTCTCCCCTCCCCTCTAAGTACATACTTCCCATTAACTCCAACAATTGGTATTAGAGCTAAGTCTCTTCTTTGGAAAAGTTTAAAGGCTTAAGAGAAAACATCATATAATGGAGAAGTACGGACTCGACAAGAATACTGAAAATAAGAAGCTAGAAATTTAGATGTTCTATGAATAGTATAAAGAAGCTACAATCAACATGAAACAACTGTTAGATGAAAGAAATATTATAGAATCTCATTGTAATGAGACAGATTATCATGAGGAAGAGCTACCATATTTCTTTGAGTCTTCAGGATCAACAACAAGCAGAGCATCAGATACATCAGAAGAAAGCATCACAAGCCTAACTAAAATCAATCTACATCTAGCTGGACAAGTTAAATCTCTGCTAATTGGTCAAGAGACACAGATGGTAAGGATGATTGATGTCATGAACAATGCTAGACAAGTTGAGCAAGAAAGATATTGATGAAAGAAGAAATATTATAGAAAAGATACAAGAAAAAGAGTATGAAATACAAAGACTTACAAAGCATCACCATGAGATTACAAATCAGATTATTCTTATGAGTCAAGAGGCAAACATAATAAATGTTGAACTCATTGAAAGAATAGAAGCTATCAGCGAGATAAGGGATGAGAATGAAAGGTTGAAACATAAAATAAGAATTCAACAAAAACATAAGGAAATTATCAAGAAAGATGAAGAAAGCAATAAAAGAATGGATGATTTTCTTGAAGGACAACAAAGAGTCAACAAAAACACAGATCTAGGTTTTACTGAGAATGGAGAATCATCAAATCAAACTGATCCAAAGAATGTCTATACAAATTCAAGACCAAGAAATCTTACATACAACCACAATGGAAGCCAAGGCCATACATCAAATGTATGCAGAGGAAAAATGAAAGGTATTCCTAAATCTAAACCTTCATTCATAGGATTTTGTTATAAATGTAACATGAAAGGACATAAAGCATATGAATGTAAGTCTGAGATGAAACAGCCAAAGAAGGAATCCTACATGGACAAATAATGTCCTACTTGTAAAATGAATGGGCACAAAACTATTGAATGTTGGAAAAAGAAAAGGAAAGCATGGAAGCCTAAAGGTCAAGAAACTCCCTATCAATCAAAGAAAGTCGGTAACTAGTATGTGTGGGATTACAACACTTTGATAAATTGTACAACATGTGGAAGATTTGGTCACATTTCTGCAAAGTGTATGAGATAGTGGACTAGAAATTCTAGAGGCTGGACTAACCCTAGAATGGCATGCTTACACTGTCATAAAGTTGGTCATCTCAAGAAAGACTACAGAGACCGAATGACATAAACTAGCACATATCCCAATGGAAATACCATTGAAGACATCCAGAGGGAAAGAGACAAAATGTGGAGAAAAGCTTCAAACAATGATGAAGTTGGACTGATAAATGCGAATGGTGACACCCCATCTAATAGATCTGGTGACATCACCACCCCCACCTAAGCAGAATAAGTAAGTATGAAACTACATTACCCCAAGTTATTATTTTACATGAGTTCCATATTATGTTGATAAAATGCCAAATTAGCATAAGTAAAGATGCATCATGCGGTATTACTTGTTAAAATCTGTGATAACTATGCTATTAGGCATACATACTAAAATCCATCAGTACACACTCAAAGATGAGACTAGCTACACTTACCGAGGATTATCGGTTAAAATAAATTTTCTAGTGTAAACTGAGCCTCGTTGGTAACCTAGCAAAGTGAACAAGTTGTTTTCAATACCAAAACCCATCGGTAAAAGTAAGAGGTATAATGACCACCCTGAAATGTCATGTTGTCGCCAAAGGGAAGTTGAAGTCCTAACCAAAAAACTCTATCTTCACACACTGAGGAGTTGATAAGCATTAATGACACACCTTTTAGGTCAAATGACTTTAAAAGGGCAATGGAACAAACTCATCGTTCACCATGACCAGAGAAAAGTGACGAGAGACATTTTTGAGAAGAAAGAGATAGGATCATAGAGAGACCACAAATCAACCACCAACACTCCAAAGAAGAACAAAAACAACACTTGGTGTATACAGTAATTTCTACAAACAACCGACAACTCTATTTTGTGTATTTAACAGAAAGCCCTAAATTTTAAAACGTCTACAACTTCAAGAATTGTGAAATAAAAGAACACCAAGAAGGATGAGTTTAAGCTCATCAAGAATTTGGAATGTGAGGAACTACACTAAAAGATTCACCCTGAGGTTTCCTCACAATCTGATGATGTTGGAGTATTCTCGTGAATACCAGCTATGGTTTTGCTTGTCAAGGATTTTTGAGCATTTATACATTGCAAGATTGTAGAAATAAGTGATTCAAAGGTTGAAAAATCTTACAAGAAGCTATTAAATGAAGATGGAACTTTGAAAGATGAGCATAAACATATAGAAGTCAAATGTCTCACTAATGCCCTGTTATTCTTGAAGGTCTTCAAAACTGAGTGGATACAGTTAGTACTAAGCCAAATTTTGGTTGGATGAACTGAAGATGATAACCCGAGATGTTATCCATGCAGTCACCGGTTCCCCTATAACCTAGAAGGTAAAATCATTAAAGCACCCACCAAAGGCCAAGACAAAATATTACAGGAGCCAAATGGGATGGTAGAGGATTGAGAGTTTCCACCATTACCGATGATGAGATGAAATTCGGTGCATGAATTCTACGATACAAATTCTTTCAAGCCAGTAGGATGAACAACATATCATCCAGTGCAATAGACATAGCTTACAAGATTGTGAAGAAGGGAACATAGTTGGACTTATCCAAACTTCTACTGAACCAATTAGAAGATGATTTGAAGACTATAAGGAATGAGAAGTCAAACACATGTACGTTTTGCCCACTCATAATGTGAATTTTCTTCTACTTTCAAGAAACATTCCCATCGGTAGGAAATGTGAAATGGGATAGCACAAAACTAGTCACCATGCAGATCAGTGAACACATAGTCTCACTAGGAGATAATTTTGACATAGTCTGGGATGAATAGTTTACTGTATTCAAAGACCAAATGCAGATGAGGGTAAGGATCCTCGAGAAACTCATTAAGAAGTATAAAAATGAAATATGTTTCATGGTTGATATAGACCACACCTATATCAAAACTATTGTACCAAGGATAGCATGGCTTCAACCATTAGAATATGAGATAAACAAAGACCTAGCATCTAATGCAATTAATGCCTTGTTAAATGAACCATTAGATAAGAAACAACCTAAGTTTGGAACTTATGAGGAGGCCAAAAAAAGAATAAAATCTAGCATGGTTGTTAAGAAAATTCTTAGGAAAAAGGACAAAATGGTCAAGAACCTTAAGAAGATACTCTCAGCAATAGAGGAAGAAACCATATAGGAGGAAGAATTTGAAAAGGAGGAAGAAACTTACGGACAACTACCTATCAATGAGGCTAAAGAAAAGAATGAATCCAAGGCCATAGAGTCAGATTCACCACCTCCTCCACCAACATAGAAGCCAAGGACAAAATCTACTTCTAGAACAAGATGTCAAACATCTAAGGATTCAAGTCCTTTACCTTTGAAGAAAGGAAAAGTAAGAACATACAAGAGGAAAGCCACCACACAGGAGAGAGGGACAAACAAAAGAGTAACGAAGCTCATCAGAACCCAAGAAGATATTGAAGACATCAAGCAAGATGAAGCTATAGAGGCAGAAAATGTAAAGGTTAAAGCTCCAGAAAGAATTCATGACATATGCAAATCTATTACAAATTTAGGATCTATTACAAATTCTAAGATTAGAAAATGGGTGAAACTAGACCTAGAAGATCAGAACAAAGTTGAAGACACTATCATAACAAAGATGTACAAGTTCAAATATGTACCGATTCAGTTTGAAAGCAATAATGTACCAAGGGAACTCTTGGACATACTATATTCTAGATGGACATTTTCTTTGAAGAGTGAGAAGGAAATAAGAGAAAGAGTACTTGTTACTCTCATGCCTTCTGAAACCAAGAAGGAAGAAATTGATGAGATGATGGAGAATCACAAAAATGAATTCTCATTGAAGTTGAGAGCCTACAAATTTCTTGAAGGGAATCTTATATAGCTTGAACAAGAAAGACACAAGAAATGGTGTAAAATTCTAAACAAACCTACTAAGGAAGAAAGCCCCGAGAAAGACCTACTACAGAAAATTTTTGATAAGGAAACTAAAGAATAGATCTTAATAAAATATACAGAAGATGATACATCTATTGAGTTAGAAAAGGAAGAACAAGACACAACTGGCAACAAAAATATAGATATTGTATATGAAACATGGCCTGACACAACAAAGGAAAACATTGTGGATAATACTATCATTTACATTATCGATGACCCAGCAGAAGAAGTAAACAAAGATGA
Organism: Thuja plicata; assembly: GCA_018584345.1. Lineage (NCBI taxonomy): Eukaryota > Viridiplantae > Streptophyta > Pinopsida > Cupressales > Cupressaceae > Thuja > Thuja plicata. The sequence goes on along the minus strand of MU216954.1, from coordinate 38,044 downwards.
AGATGTCAATGTTACAAAGGACACACCCAATGAGCAAGAAACTAGAATTGATAATGCACTGGTGAATATACCAGGCAACATGCCAATATTGATACAAGCTATCAATATTCTTCAAGAAAAAAGATAAATCACTTGAAAAAGATACTCCCAAGGATGAAGGGGAAGAGGAAAGAAAGACAACACCAATGATCAAAAGGACATTGAAGATACTCACACAGTAACCGATAATGATAAATTTATAGGAGGATATTTAAAAAAAGAAGATGCAAACATAACAAAGAAGGATTCACAAGAAAAGATAGACGAAGTACATAAGAACACCAATGAAGGAGATAAACCTAAAGATGGAACTCCCAAGGAAACCAAAAAAGTTGCTACCGAAAATGTAAATGTTAATATGGAGACATCTACAGGAAACCGAGAAGCTAAAATTGAATCAAAGTAGAAAAAAGAAGCACAAAAAGTAACTTCATCAAGCACAACAGACAAAGTCGAGAAATTGGCAATGGAATTGCACTAAAGTGATACACAAAAAAATAAGAAGAAATCCAAGAAGAACAAGTTGGAGGTCACTTTGGATGAAATCATTGAGATACCAAAATGTGCCCCAACTACACTTGATTATGAAGAATTAGAAGAATACAGTGAAATATGCTAAAGGAAGGAATTATATAAGAAGCTGAGGAAATAACACCGAGACTCAATGGCATTGAAAACAACTAGGGACATCTTGCACCAAATTTTTCCTGATCTTGATATTGATTAGAATAAGCCAATTCTTGATCAATTAGCCACTCTCACCAAAGAAATTACCACTTAGAACATTGATGCAGAGAAGGAAATATAAGAGAGATCAGAGCATAAGTACCAACAAAAAAATCATTGAGAACATCAGCCAAGAAGTGGAAGTCAACAAGGTAAAGCTTTAAGAATTCATTATTGAATTAGATCCAATTATAATTGAATCTATTTCCTTGATTCAACAACAAAGCACATTGGAAAATTTCACTAAAGAGAATAGTGTAAACATAGCAAAGTTAGATTCAGATCTAGCTAACAATGCTAATAGCTTAACCACCAATAGAGATAATGCAATTAAGTTGCATTATGATAAGATAATTGAAATAAAGAGGTTAAGGAAAGATCCATGGGAAGTAGAGACACACTTCAGGTAATAATTTACTGAGCTCCAAGCTCAACTTCTACCGAATCTAACACTGCTCCAACAGTACATTAGTTTAGAAAGGCAACTGATAGCAACTCCCGAGATGTCTGTAGTAGACAACATCTATGATATTCACTTCAAGATCATACTTGAGAACATGGCTCTAGAGATATTATAGGAACAATGGCATAAAATGATGGAATAAATGAAGTCTTCACACTCCCACATTTTTAATAAGCTCTAAGGTATAGACCTTTTACCTTAATATCAAAAAAGGGGGAAAATGATATGTATTCAGATGGGAAAATGATATATTGAAAATGATATGTATATGTATATTCATATGGGGAAAATTATATGTATAGATAGACAGGCACTATATAGTACTACTGAAAATAATGATATACTGGCATATACATAGGGGGAGTCATTAAATGACCAAGGATTATATATGTTGTACATACTTAACATTTTGTTAGTATTTTTCACATATCAGTTTTTGATACCAATGTCAAAGGGGGAGATTGATGACATTAATTTTCCATTAGTATGCAAAAAACACTTTCGGTAAGCATACACTCAAAGATAGGAAAAAGATCAAACCAAAAATCAGATATAAAGACATCACCAAAAATGACAAGTATAGAGAGAACCCACAACACAACTTTGTGTGTACTCTGAAAATGCAAAGTTAGAAGGATAAAGAGGAACCCTACGTGCAGGACATAGTGCAAACTGAAGAGATAGTTAAAGAGAAAACTAAGAGAACAAAACTGAAAGACAGTCAACTGATTTTAGAGCATAACCAACCGTCAGAAATGAGAGTCAGTTGTAGCCCACAAAAAGTGGATCTGACTTCCACGTCACATAAAGCAGTCTTATTCTATTTATAGAATCTTGATTTTTTTTAAAAATCTATTTCTTTAGGGACAAGTAACATGAATGTAAGTGCTCTAATCAATCTAACTGATTTAAAACACATAGACTAGGAGATCAAGGTAAAAATTGTAAACCTGATCTTAGAGTTAACATTTTTTTTGTGAAACTTGATGATGTCAATCCGTCTTATAAATAGATGATGAAATCATTCATTATACATGTGTGAATATATAAGACATGATGAATGAAGCCTACAAACACATCTATGGATCAGATTAAAACTTTTAAGAACCAGAACATCAAAAGGTGAATTTGGTTAGCAAGAACCAAGAATAGAGGCTACCAAGAATTAGAGGTATTATTCAATCACATTAGGTTCTAATATTATTCATGTAAACTAAAATGGATCTGTATTAGTAGTAGGAGATTGCATTTACCAGGTTAAATTGAAATTTTCTATCATTCTAACAAGTGGAGCAATGTGTAAAAAACCTTTCAAGGAAGGTGGATTTAACAGTCCAACTACAAAACTCTTAACTGAGTGCACACTCAATAGTGTTTCTAAAGCTCTTAATCGAGTATAATTTAACAGGTCTCCACAAATAATCTTAACCGGGTAGATCATCAAAAGTGATAAAATTGTAAGCCTTAACTGGCCCCTTCCAATCTGCAGATAGTGAAGATTTTGTGGGTGCCATCCCCACCGCAGTTTTTACTTCCTAACAAGAGTTTTCTATGATATCATATCATGTGTTATGTGTCAATTACTTTCGTGAATGTTTCTATGAATGTTCACATGTATGTTAAGTTTATGAATTGATATAACTCACATCAAGATAGTATAGATTAGATGAATGGATATACAATTGATTACACAAAGGTTAATTGATTAACGGATAAAAAAGTTTTAGAGGCACTAATTCACCCCTCCCCTCTTAGTACAAGCTTGCCATTAATTCCAACACATTCTTAATATATTTTGAAAACCAAATAAATAGATATTTTTAATTAAATATTTTTTGGAGATCAATTTAGTTAAATGAGATATATTTGCAATAATAATGTATTAGGGTGAAGTAGTGGTAGGAGGTAGTCCAAATTACCACAATAGTATAAAGTAGTACAACAAAATAATAATTTGAAGGATGAATTTTTTTTTTTAAAATGGCAATTTGCATCTGACTCAAGGAAACTGAAGATCTAACCATTTTAGTGTCTGCAAATGAACCAAAGCATATAATTTAACATAGATTAGCGTTGTTTTCTTCTTTACAATATGCCATCATTGGAGAGGAATGGTGATTTTAAATAGGAAACATATAATTTTAATTTGATAGAGTACAATTGACTATCAATTTGAAACCTAAATAAATTATATATTGTCACTCTTGCTTTCTTTTTTATTTTGCCCAATTTATTATATGGTGCAAAGAATAATACTGAAAAATAATCGATAGTAATCACTAGCGACAAATATATTTGTGTGATTATAAATATTTCTATCTATGCTTAGAAAAATTGAGAAATGTTGAATTATCTTCCATTCCCTTTCATAAGTACACAATAGGGAAAGCATTAGATTCATCATGGCCTCTTCAATGTAAACATAAGAAACACAATCGATATTCTTAGCCAACTCCCAATTACACACTACCTAGTATCAAAGACTAGGAATCTAAATATCTTTCTCCATGAGAGAAATAAAAACTATGACCACCTCTTTTCCTAAGATCTGCTACTTACTCTTACACCCATTCTTCTCACACATGATATCATTTCCATTTACTAACATGAAAATGAACAAATTAAATTGATCAATTGATTCATAATCAATGCAACAATCAAAATAAGTAAAGGATTTGCAAACATTGATGAAAGCATCCATATATCTCATTAATACCAACCCGGATTGCACCAAGTGATGGTTCTTATACTTGAGGATGGTGAATGATGAGGCATGTGAGTGTTCTCTCCAAAAAAATATGGTTGTGAATCATGTAATCATATTAAATGGATTAGGATGACATCCAATTCAATGAAATTTGGATATTAGGTTTTTTATTTTAAGATGAGATGGATAGGAATAAAATAGAAATAAAGAGCTCAAATTAGTTGAGATTCTTTGAGGGATGTGAGAAGGACAAGTATCCTTACTTGTTAGTAAATAGAGAAAAGTCCAAAATCAAAGGGGAATAAATGGTGAATAATTCTATTAGGAATAGATGGTAAGAATAAAAATAGAACTTATAAATACCCTTAAAGGATGAGGAACTACAATTTAAAAAAAATAAAAAATAGCTACAGTAGATAAGCTTCAAACATTTCAATGTTTCTCATTTCGAAAACTACACTTCAATAAAAAAAATTCATGCGGGAAAGTTCAGAGGCTTGAAGGTTTGGACAATGATCTCTATTAATTAAATATTTATAATATAATCTTGATAGAATTTTGATTATATTGAAACTATTTGAAAGTTTTTTCTCTTCTAATGACACTTATTGGAAACACATCCTCATACCTCCATACAGTTGTACATGGGATTGTTTATGCATTATAAATTCAAAACATTCTCATTTTTTATATGCACTATGTTAAGAGAGAGTCTTGGAGACTACTATAGTAATCTCAAAGCTTCAACCATTAGTTTCTTCCTTTTTAAACTATTATTAAGGTGAGACTACTGAGTGGAGTTCTTCCATGTTGTTTGAACTAAAAATTATTGTAATGGAGAGATGCTCTGAAGCATTGTATTCTAATTTTATCTTCATATAGGGGATGGAAATCACAATCTAGGTTCCAATGGTATTAATGTAAAACATCTAGACTAAGAGGATATGGAATAATTAAGTACCTAGCCATCAACCTCCATGTGCCTTCCTTGGAATATGTTACATTTTCCTTTACAACTCTGACTGTGGATTTCAAATGTCATTTCAATAATCTCAACATATTGTAACATTTATTCTTGACATGAAGCCAATTTTGATAGAGACATGTTGCCTTCTATATGAACATTTAGATGGCTCCCCTATTTTCACCTGCAAGAGTTAATACTCAAACATCCAAATCAGATTTACCTAGCATTGACCTCTTGTCTTCATTGATGAGCTTGTGATGTTCCTAGAGCTCAACCAACATGCGATTGAGATTGGTTGTGTCTTCCTTGATTCCTTGTTGAAGATATTTTTATGGTTTGGATCATGATCCCTTCACAATGGCCTTACCTTGATCCATAGGAAGTGTGCTTAACTCCTCCTTTTCATTATCTTCTGAGGAAAATAACTTCAATTATTGAGTAGGAGTAGATGATTTGACTATATCAAAGTGAACTATATCATTTATAAAGAAATATGTAGGAGTAAACATCATAGCCAATTATTTCAACCAATAGAAAGAAAGAAAAAATTAATAGTGACATTGACTTTGGTCGTGCATTCTGGCTCAACCAATCTACACCATTGATGTTAAAAGTTAGCTATCTCTTTCAAATAATAAACACCTTCGGTGTAACTAGAAATGAAAATGAATTCAGTTGGCTCAATCTCAAATTTGATTAAAAATGATTGGGCATAAGGTACGTACAACACTCTTAGATTGAGTCAAAATTAAGATTTCAAAAGATGTAAATTAAATGTATGATCTAGGGCTAATGGTGTAAAATTGATAATAATCTGTATATCCAGGAAGAATTAAAATAGATCTATAACTATAAGATGTAAATCTATAAATGAGAAATATAAAGTAACATATATCTAAAATTTGGGTATGAAAGTCAAGAATAATATCAAAGTTGGCCATTTTTTTCTAGGAGTGATAGATGTAGACAAAATTAGCATTTTTTTTTAATCTCCCCTACAAGTTTCATTAGAAAAGTATTAGAAATTGATAGAAAAGATCACAGCTACCATTTCATTTTTGTCACTATAAATGCTAGTTTTGCATGTCTTTTTCTTCTCTTCTCAAATCCATATTGTTGTCTTTAGATATTCTAGCCTACATATGTAAAATAGAGAAAATGTTATTGGGTTGATAGGCGTTTTCCTAGGTCACACCCTTGGTTTTGAATTAATAGTATAATTGAGTTAAAATTAAATTTGAAGTAGAATTCAAAGTGTAGTTTGTGTAAGGATTAGAAGTTAGATATCTATCAGTTGAGTATAGAATCGATCAATAAAAAAGAGAAATAAAATAAACACATAAATAAGACACAAAGAATTTAACATGGTTCACCCATTCTCAAGCTACATCAACCAAATAGAGAGTCACATATTATTATCTAACAATTTTAACCAATTACAATTAAAAAAATCTTGCAATTCGATACCACTACCGAATGCTACCAAGTTCTCATATGAAAACCCTAACCCTAAGTCATTTTATCAAGACCTATGTTACTTACAAAAATAGGGTTAGAATATTTCAGCCAATAGAAAATTATCACTAGACGCCACTGTACAATAATAAAAGTTGTTTGTTCTTTCACATGCTTTTCCCTTCAAAACCAACATGGGAGAGCAGCTCACAAACCCCTATTGAATAATTTGGGGCGAAAATATTCTAATAAAAGTGGGGAAGAAATTAGCCTCCAAGTCTGATTAGGCTCCACATGACAACATTTTGAAAGGGAAGATGTTAGATCTTTAATTAAGATGATGAAAGCAAATATTATACATTCATGAATTTCCTTTGTGTTAAAGTCTCCATGTAAATGTTATTTTTTTTTAATGTAGAAATGAATTCACTATAACTTGACCATGGATTCCACCATAAATGCTTGGAATCTAAATGTGACATCTCCTTCACTTCCTTGATAATGCTTTATTTCTTAATTACTATAATAAAAATAATTGAATGGAAAACGTATGGATATATGGATAAATTTATAAGATATAGGATGTCACTAATGAGGGTGATATGGCTTTCACTTATACCTCACCTCATGAAACATGTTCAAATTTAAAAGGCAAGCCAACATGTGAAAGGAATTGTTTCATATATTTGTGGACTATAAGAGGGTCTGAAATTGGTAATATTTAAGCTAGAAATGGTTGCTTGGGCCAGCATTTTCCACTCTATCAAGGTCAAAGAAAGGACCATTTATCCAAAAGATCAATAGGGTTTAAATATTGATGTTGGGGTGAGTAGTATAAAACATGATTAAAGTAAAAATTTATAGAATGCTAAAGTAAGACCTAACTAAATGTTAAATGGTATTGAGATGCATTTTTAATGCTTTATTTAGGTCCCACTTTAGGGGGAGTATGACCATATGTTCAGAATTGGTAGTAAAGTATAAAGTAGTGTTGAAAATAATCAAGACTAACCAAGTTACTGAGAGGGGAGGGGTGAATCAATAACTCTTAAAACTTTGAAACATTTCTGCACATGTATATACTTTGACCATTCATTTATTTAATCTACTGCAAGCATGAAAATATAATCATTCATAACACATAAACACAAAGATTTGGTGACCCAGAAACCTTCCAAATAGAAAGTAAAACTGGGGTGGGGATGGTACCCACAAAAATTTGGTACTGCAGTATAAAGTTGGCCGGTTAAGGCTTACAATGATCACTTCTGATGATCTTCCCTGTTAGAAGCAATT
>MU216954.1:13873-24108 GCA_018584345.1 Thuja plicata | reverse complement strand
AACTGATTCAACTGTTAGGATGAAACAGTAGATCTTGACTTACAACTTTATTGCTGATAAGATCCTTTGAATACTGATCACCTTCTGTGATAGATATGGCTATTCTGCTCCTTTGCGAAAATGCTTTGCTCTGCTGCCTTATTGCAGTCTCTGCTTATTATTCTTATTTTGTTACCACTCTACAAATGGTATAATACATTACATATATATACCGTTCCCATAATTATAATTTACAAGGTTGGCCGAATACAAAATAATAACATAAACTTATTCCTAAGTCGGCCCTTCATAAGTAAACAAAGTATTACAGAGTCGGTAGAAGCTCGGGTTCCTCAAGCTGGCTCGGTGATCTTCTGATACTCGGCATCCACTACAATACTCAGCATCATCATGCTCTCGGTAAGAGTAGAAGCTTAGTCCATACTAGTCCCGAAGTGTAGCTTGGAACTCGGTAGCCGCTGGTGACTCGGTAGGTATAGTGTCACTCGGTAACTGCTGGTGACTCGGTAGTAACTGACTTCTCGGTTGGCTTTAACTGATGGCTCGGTAGTTACGGTAAAGCTCGGTGACTACCTTCTGCTCGGTACATGTTGCTCTTCTCAGTAACCACTGCAGAACTGTTCATATGCTTGGTGACTACTGTTCTGCTCGGTTTGAACTGTTTAACCGCTGAGCTTTACAAAGTGATTACTGAATGCTCGGTATAAGCTGTGGACTGAGTGATGAGCTCGGTAAGCATTCAGAATCGAATAAGTGTTTTCACTGATGACAAATATAACATAATTCCAACAAGTAGCACTAAAATAATTTCATCAAGATATTAAAGAGCCAATAAATAAGATGCCCTCAAGGACTTAGGATCTTATAAATCTAATATAAAGATAAAAGGATCAAGACATCAAGAGAAGAGAGAATATTACTATATTGGAGTAGTAAGGCTATTCTTACTATGTGTCCTATAGAGAGATGGTGGAAAGAATTGGTGTGAATGATTAAAGTGAGAGGAATAGTTTTCAAAGTAACCTTAAAGCATTTTGATTGCAAAATAGATTTTGCAATGTGCTCCAAACATGCAATATTGTGTGCAAAAAGTGTAATAAAGTGTAAAGTGTATGTCCCCACATTAATGTGATTTCTTACAGGAGAAATTGTGTTAAGGTACCATATATGTATAATAGAACATGTTTCCAAAACCTTTGGATATGTTTTAAAAAAGTGATAAACCAAGAGAAATTAAGCACAATAAAAAAATAGATCACCTTATATGCATTTGATAAATCATATATATCAATTATGTTTGTAATTTGAATTAATGTCATTCCCTACAGGTAGTGGAACTATGAACACAATATAAAGAAGAGTGCATGAAATGAATAAAAATTCTTATTGGGTCAACCTAATAAAAATAAAAAAAGAGACCTCAACACTTTGTATTGTGCCTAACTAGGCAATATAAAGTTATGGTTGCAAAAATAGAACATTTATAACATAACATGTATTTGAAATATAGAAGTCTTTATTTATAAATACAATAATTCTACAAACAAATTTTCCTCTATTTACATTCTACCAATGGAGCAAAAAACTATCATCCAAAGAGAGCTTAACATAACACAATGATATATGAAGCAACACATCATGAAGGAAGAAAATTACATGTAATAAAACACATAAAAGATTCTATTGGGGAAATGAATTTAGTCAAGAAAATCAATTACTTCCAATAGTTTTTTATCAACAATTAGTGTTTTACTAAAAGATGTAAGAGGAAGAACAACAAACATAGTAGATGTAGCTACTACAAGTTCCAAACTATAAGGACCACACTTTAATGATGAGTCATTTTGTTTGTTACTAGGAACTAGGTTTAATTATTTTAAAAATATTTAAGCTAGCTCATGATTAATCTTTGTAAGCTCATATATATCATCAAAATTGTTAGCATCAACGATATCAGAATCAACAATTTTGTAATCAATATTATCACTAAAATTAATCGTAGTAGGATCAATTAGGAAGTGAAGGTATTCAGGAACTAAAATTATTTCATATGAAATTGTAACCATTAAAAGATAAGTATCTTTGAGCATTCAGTTCCCTGATAGAAGACCTTCTTGTAGATGTTTTCAGATTCTTGACTTTGGTTGTTGCCTTAGACTTTTCTTCTACTTCAAATACCTTTTCTTTAGATCTGAGCACTTACTGGTGAATCCTAATCCTTCCTTATCCTTGTGACTCTTTTGAAGGGATAAAATTTTATCCAAAATAGTACTGCTTTCATACAATTTTGCTTTAGGTCCCAACTTCTTCAATTCTAGTTCCAACTTTTCATTTTGTTCAGAGATCTTCTTGATGATATCTTTTAGATCACCTTTGGTCTTCTTCCAATCTTCAATTTTCTTCTTGTAATATTCCTTTAGAAATTTGTCACTATTTTTACTATCACTCAGTTGATTTTCCAAAATTTCCACCTTTCCTTCTAATTCCTTCAGATCCATACTGACTTCCTTGTGCCTTTCATTGAACTTTCAGATCTGAACCCTCAGCTTTGAAATATATGCATTTTCTTCCTTAAGTTTTTATTTCATCTCCTCATTCTCTAATTCAATGCACTCAATTTCACTCATAACGATCTTCTAATCTTGATCAAAATAGTATTCTCCTTCCATTTGTTTAATCATCCAAGATCTCCCTCAAGTGACTAAGCTCTGTCTGCAAGGGACCAAACTTTGATACTAATTATTGAGGGTAAAAGTATGAAGTTGTGTCGTACTCAAGGACCATTTTTGTAGTTTCATCCGGAAGGTTTTTGGTAATGCATATGTGGTGCACACGCGGTGCCATGTGGCATTGATTTGGCAAATGTATTCCGGCAGAAACAGTTTCCGTCAAACCGCTTCCGACCAAAATGGTTTCGATCAAAACAATTAAAAACCATATATACCCTAAAATTTACTTAAAGCGACTCATGTGTACTGAGCGCCTTCTGAGAATTGTGTAGCAGAATTGGAGAACTTTGGCCAAAAATTGGTGGGATTTTTTATTTTATTTATTTTTTTTTAATGCTTTTTTTTGTTAAATTAACGTAGTTGTACTATTATTTGATGTTTTTTTTTAAATTTTGTTATTTTTAGTTTAAAAAAATAAAAAATAGTGTTTTATGTAGATTTAATTTTTTTTCAGTTAAGATAATATGTTAGTTACTTAGTTAATTAATGTAGTTTTATTAGATATCTTTCAAAACATTAGGAAAGTTACAAAATATGAAACCAACATGAAACTGAAACATAAATCAACATAAACTCTAACATTAACCCTAACATGAAACCCTAATCATATTGAACCCTAACATGAACCCTAAAAAAACCTCAGTAAAATGTTACAAAACATTAGGAAAATGTTACAAGACATTAGAAAATATTAGTATTACAAAACATTAGCATTACAAAACATATTAAACATAACATTGTACCCTAACATAAAACTATAACATGAAACAAACATGAAACTGAAACATAAATCAACATAACCTTAAAATATTAACCCTAACATGAACCCTAAGATGAAACCAACATGAAACCAACATGAAACTGAAACATAAATCAACATACACTTTAACGTACAAAATCATTTTTCTTTTGAACATATCTATTTGTGTTTTCTTTTATCTATTTTATCTATCATGACATGGCATTAGCTAGAAATTAACATGAAACTGGAAAATTAACAAACATAAACCCTGACACTAAACAAACACACATGAACCCTAATCATGTAAACCTAATTTAAAATTAGATCCCTAAACCCAATTGAGAACTAAACCATAACATGTTCAAGCAACATGAATCCTAACTTGAAACTGGAACTTGAACCAACATAAACCCTGACGTACTAGAAACCAACATAAACCCTAATATGAGAGCGACATGTGAAACTTGAACATGAGCCAACATAAACCTTAGAACACTAGAAACTGAAGGCATTATATTTTTCCATTAGTATACTTAGAGAAAAACATGATCTACACCATCAGTTTACTCTACACCGACAGACAAGGCACAACACTATACAATGCCAAGGTTACCTGACAAACACTGTTAAGTGTTACCCGATGAAAAAAAGGTAAACTATACCTAACGAGTAACAATAGTGCTACCTGAAAGATATAGGGAACCTGAGGAATAGTTCAGTCAAGGAATGCCGACAGACTACAAGTTCAAACCGACAACCAAGAACCGACAATCAGTTACATCCCGCAAAAAGTGGATCTGACTTTCCACGTCAGATAAATCACTGAAATTGTATTTATAACTTCTTGATTTTCTTTTAAACCCATTATGTGCGGAGGAAGAAATATAATTGTTATTTTTTTAATTCGTTTTACTATTTTAAAACATGCAAACTAAAGATAAAGGTCAAGTTGTAAACCTTGGAATTGATAGTTAACATTGTAAATCATTAATTCCAAGATAGGTCAAAAACATGTATAAATAGGTGCTCAATCCATTGAGAATTATTGTTGTTCAATGAAGATAGTAGCCATGAAGAGAAACTAAAGACCAGATAGAGAATTTATGCACAAGAACACAAATAGAATCAAATCAATTTTCAAGAACAGAACAAAGGCTACCGACAAGTAGAGAAAAGGTATTCATCAATCACTTATGGCGATATTATTTTTGTAAAGGCATTAATGGATATGTAAATTAGAAATGGTAGATTGCATATAGTCAGGTCAAAATTTGTACTCATTCTAACAACTGAAGTACACTAATGAAATCCTTTCAAGAAAGGTGGGCTTAACCGTCCTATTGTAAATCTCTTAATAGAGTAGATCTTAACAGGTCTCCTCCTTAATACTTCTAATAGGGTAGATCATCAAAAGTGATCAAATTTTAAGCCTTAACCGTCTCCCTTCCATTCTACAGATAGTGAAGTTTTGTGGGTGCCATCCCCACCATAGTTTTTACTTCCTTACAAGAGTTTTCTGTGATACCATATCTTGTGTTATGTTTTTGTCAATTTCATGAATGTTTCTATGGATGACTGTAAAGATTGTGAACAAACAATATATACATAAGAAAGAATAATTGTAATGGTTGGTAAATCAGAATTGAATGATCATTAATGATGAATTGAGTAAAGTGTTAAAAGTTTTAGAGGTACTGATTCACCCCTCCCCTCTCAATACTACCTCCCATTATGTCCAATAATTGGTATCAAAGCTAAGTATCTTCTTGAAAATCTTAAAGGCTTAAGAGAAAAGATCATACAATAGAGAAGTACAAACTTGATAAGAATATTGAGAACAAAAAGATTGAGATACAAATGTTCTATGAATAGTATAAAGAAGAAAGAATCAAGATGAGAGAGTTGTTGGATGAAAGAAAATGTATGGCTATTAGGAAAAATGAAAGAGACTATCAAGAAGAAGAGATTCCAGACTTCTTTAAATCTTCAGGATCAAATGCAAGTAATGTATCAGATACATCATAAGAGAATATCAAAAATCTAAAGGAGATCAACCTACATGTGATAGAGAAAATAAAGATGCTACAAATTGGTCAAGAGACCCAGATGGTAAGAATGATCGATGTGATGAGTTCTGCCAGACAAGCTGAAATAGAAAGAACACTTGCTATTGATGATAGAAGGAAGATTTGAGAGAAACTATAGGAAAAGGAACTGGAAATTCAAAAAGATATGTTGAGTATCATCATGATCTCACAAATTAGATTATCCTTATGAGTCAAGAAGAAAACAAAATAAATGTGGACCTCATTGAGAGAATACAGATTATCGGTGAACTAAGAGAAGAAAATGAAAAGCTAAAGCACGAGGTTAGAATTCAACAACAACATAATGAGATTATCAAAAAGGCTGAAGAAAGAAATAAAAGAATGGATGAATTTCTTGAAGGACAATGAAGAGTCATCAACAACAGTGGTATAGGCTTTACTGAAAATGGAAAATCATCAAATCCAAAGAATGTCTACAAAAAACTAAGACCAAGGAAGAAAACATGCAACCACTATGGAAGGCAAGGGCACACATCAAATACATGCAGAGGTAAAATGAAAGGTACTCCTAAATCTACATCGACATCTTCATTCATAGGATTCTATTATAAATGTAACAAGAAAGGACATAAGGCTTATGCATGCAAGAGCATGATACAAAAGCCAAAGAAGGAAACCTAAATGGACAAATATTGTCCTACATGCAAGATGAATGGGCACACATCTGAAGAATGATAGAAAAAGAAAAGGCAAGCATGGAAGCCAAAAGGTAAAGAAGTTCCTTATCAGCCAAAAAGAATCAGAAATCAATATGTATGGGATTACAATACTTGGACAAACTGTACAACATGTGGTAGATATGGTCACATCGCTACAAACTGCATGAGAGAATGGACCAAAAGGTCTAGAGGCTGAACAAACCTTGGAATGACATTCTTACAATGTCATAAAGTTGGTCATCTCAAGAAAGATTACAAAGACAGATTGACAGAAACAAGCACATATCCCAATGGTAACACCATTGAAGATATCTGGAGGGAAAGAGACAAAATGTGGATAAAATTGTCAAGCAATGATGAAGATGGACCAATAAATGCAAATGATGACACCCCATCCAATGGATCTAGTGACACCACCAACCCCACTTGAGCTGAACAAGTAAGTATGGAACTGCACTATAACAAGTTATATTTTGCATCAGTTCCATTATATAAATTGATAAATAAAAAAATTTTGTATGAACAAAAGATGTATATTACTGTACTTGTTACTAGTTTAAGTGTGCAACACCACCAGTAAACACTTACCAAAAATCATTGGTGAACACAATAATGAGTTATTCACACTTACCAGAAATTGTCGGTCAACTAGTAAAAATGGTAAACTGCTAGTGTAACCTGAAGACTGTCGGTAAGAAAGAAAAGTTCAGAAGTGGTCGGGACAGAATACCAATATCTGTCGGTAAAATAAAAATGCTTAAAAATTGACCAAAGCATCATATCTTCACCAACGATTATTTGAAATATCCTCCCGATGAAACCTGTCTTCATGTCTCGATGAGTTGTTGAGCATTTATTACAAAGACTTAGGTCAAAAAGTCAATAAATAGTCGATGGGACAACTTCATTTTCACCCGCGATTTGAAGAGAAAGTAGAGTGACATCAAAGCGATTCAAGAGAAGAAAAAAGAAGTGTCTACAGATTGATTCAGGACATAGATTATAGATTCCTCATCACCATTGTGAATCAAAGTAAGTACTAAAGACACCAAAAGAATTTTGTTACTATTTTGTCAAGAAAACCCCTAATTTCAAGAAAACCCTAAGTACTTGAGAAACAATGGCAACTACATCAAGAACTGCTAAGTTTAAGAATGAAAAGAATAATATGGTGAAACTAAACAAGAACAACACTTGTGTTGAACCAAAGTACAAAATCTATCCAGAGATTGCAGCGAAACCCGATGAAAATGATGCATTTTCAAAATTTTTGTCTAGGGTTTTTCTCATAGAAGACGTTAGGTCTTATATTCACTACAAGATCACAGACATAGGTTATCTAGAAATGGATGAAGTTTTTAAGAAGCTAATATGATGCCAAAGGAAAACTGAAAGAAGAACACAAACACTTGGAGGTCAAAGGGTTAACAAATGCCCTACATTTCCAAAGGGAATTCAAGACAGAGTGGATTAAGATAGTCATGAGCAGGATGCATGATGAAAAACTATGGCTAGACCAACCCAAGTAAATAAAAAAGGATTCTCTTCATGTCATCACTGGTTATCTGATAACCAACAAGCATAGGGAACACAAACATCCATCCATGAAAGAAGTTACAAAACTCACCAATGCAGAAGGAGACAACAGAGGTCTCAAAGTAAACACAATCACCGATGAAGAGTTAAAATTTGGTGCATGTTTTATTGGTTAAAAAAAATTTCAGGCTGGCAGAATGAACAACATTTTTGCAACAGCAGTAAGCATTGCTTACAAGATTGTAATGAAAGGAAATTAGATGGATCTATGTGACATCCTATTGAAACAACTTGATGAGAATATGATCAAAATCAGGTCTGCAAAGAGAAACACATGTAAGTTTGGATCACTTATTATGTGTACATTTTTCTACTTTCAAGAATACTTTCCTTCAGTAGGAAAAGTTGTATGGGACTCTACCAAACCAGTAACCCAATAGATTAGTGAACTGATTAAGTCACTAGGAAACAACTTTGAGTCTATAATGTCTGCATACTTCCTTGAGTTGAAGAAAAAGATGATGGAAAGAACTAGGATTCCTAAGCAACTAGTTGAAAAACACAAAGATAAGATATATTTCATGGCAGACACAGACTTCACACATATCAAACTGGTTGTACTAAGAATAGCTTGGTTATCACCCTTAGAATATGAGATCAATGTTGATCTAGCTACAAGTGCAATTGAGGCACTTCTCAATGAGCCCATTGATAAGAAAAAACCAAGGTTTCAAACATATGAAGAGGCCAAGTCTAAGATAAAAATAGGCCTACAAGTAAAGAAGACTATAAACAAGAAAGATAAAATGATTAAGAATCTCAAGAAGATTCTATTGGTCTCAGGAGAAGAGAAGGATCAATAGGAGGAAACTGATGAATAGGGAAACATCAGTGAAGAAATAGAAGAAAGGAAATCAGATACAGAGGCTATTGAATCTGATGTACCTCCATCTCCACCACCTGCAAAGAAGCAAAGAATACAAATTCAAACTGCTGCAACCAACACCACACCACTTAAGAAAGGTCAAGTAAGGACCTACATGAGGAAGTAGCCAGTAAAAATAACAAGACAACAACCTATCAAAAACACACCACCAAAGAAGAGAAAGAGGTTTGTCAGGACACAGGCTTACTTGGATGACACCAAAGATGATGAACTAATGTAGTAAAGAACAACTTCAAAAACCAAATGGTAGATGAAGCTTCCAAATCAATTCCTACCCATAGCACAATGACTGATAGAAAGATCAGGCAGTAGGATACACTAAATCTAGAGGATCAAAATAAAATACAGGAAGCAATCATAAAATCAATGATTAAAAAAAAGTATGCCCCTACTGAATTTGTAAATCAAATGCCTGAAGAGCTAGGTAAAAGGGTATACCAACAGTGGTCATATGCCGTGAAAATAGAAAGAGAAGAAAGAGAAAGAGTTCTTGTAAGATTGATGCCTCCTGAATCCAAATTTCAAGAAATACAAGTACTAATGAAACACTCAAGTAAATTTGTAGCCAAAATAAGGGCTTACAAAGTACTAGAGAGCAAGTTTATAAAACTGGATTCAATGACAAAGACCAAATGGAGACATCACTTGGATCTACCGACAGAGTCAACAAGTGTTGAGAAGAAATTACTTCTCACAAACACACCTCATAGAGAGGAGGAGATAGATAATGTAAGTCCTCAGCATATTGCTCTGGATAATCAAGAAAGTGATGATGAGCCTATTAACTTAGATACAGACATGGATGATAATATCCAAGATATCACTCACTATGATTCTGACAATGATCCAAAGAAGAAAGATGATGTAATATTTATCACACTTAAGGATCAACAAAGCCATCAAGTACTGAAGACATTAGATGGCAAGATAGTTGACATTGCTGATGAACAAATGCAGGACACATCAATCATGCACCCACTTGTGCAAGACCCTACACAAAATATACAAAAGGATGAGGATATCACTGCTGAAAAGGCACTAACCGATGAGTAGGACACCAATACTGACAAAGCCCAAGCAGAAACTCAAATTAACATGCATGTCCTAATGAAGGCAATAAACATACTAGAGGGAAATGAGGGATCAAATGAGAAAGAAATAAGCACACCCAAAGACAAGGGTGATGAAGAAGCCAAAGGGACAATAGATACTACTGTAGAGAAAGTTGCAACCGATGATCAGAAGAATGCATCTATTGATCAGAATAAAGAAAATAGTCATAAGGAAACTGTGTGTGTAATATTAACACCTTCATGAAATTAGGACTAGTAACAAAAACTCTATGGAAAGAAAATATGATTTAATCTAAGAATTGAAGAAAAAAATCTATATCATCTCATGGTTCTCTATCTAAGCTTTGTTAAGAGAGCTCTTAGTCTTAATCTCTCTCAAGGACAATCCTAGAACGAGAAATAAATGATAAACAATGCTCAAATCTAGCTTAAAATGCTCAAA
>MU216954.1:0-13823 GCA_018584345.1 Thuja plicata | reverse complement strand
GCTTTGTTAAGAGAGCTCTTAGTCTTAATCTCTCTCAAGGACAATCCTAGAACGAGAAATAAATGATAAACAATGCTCAAATCTAGCTTAAAATGCTCAAAATGCTCCAAGATGTGTTAGAAAACAATAAATGCTCCTAAATATGATATACTAAATGCTATGCAAATGCTGAAATGTGATCAAAAGCTCTTCAAATGCTCTCTAAATGCCTATAACAAGGATTCTTTTGCTCTTGAAATTCTTGGATCCCAAACACAAAGGAAATGGCTTGTATTTATAGAATTTTCCCAAGGGTAGGGGGTAGAGTGAGTTGGTCATGATCAAACTTTGGTTAAGTCAAAAAGCTTTGAGGTGTTCTCAAATGGAGGGAAAGTTGGTTGGTTGTCTCAAAGAAATTATGAATTAAATAACTCAATCATTTAATTAATTTAGCCATGGAAGGGTGAATGGGTTGGATTTGATCCTTTTGATTTGAACTATACAATTAATTGATTAAAATCAATTGCATAATTTGATTAATCCCTTTAGGCTTGAATTTAATTATTTGATTTCATGAATATTTGATCTTTTAATTTGATTTGATTTTTGTCCTCTTTATTTGATAAATGTCCATTTGATTTGATCCATTTGTTTTGCATTGAGATGGGACTTTAAGGCATTTGGCTAAGATTTACAATTTTGAATGCTTGAGATACACCTGGTCAATTTTAGGTGTCTACAAATGCCCCTCTTTAAATTGATGTGCGAAGTGCATTGATTCAAAGAAAGTTTGATGTCCTGATCGTTAATTTAATACTGATGAGCTGATTGAATGATATGAAAACCTGATATGAAACTCTAATATGATGCCTTGATATGAAACCCTGATATGAAACCCTGATATGAAACCTTGACATGAAACTCTGATATAAAACCTTGATATGAAACCTTGATATGAAACCCTGATATGAAACCCTGATATGAAACTCTGATTGAAAAAGTTTGATTTGATGCCTCACTGATAAAGTTTGAATTTTTAATGCCCTAGATTTGATACAAGATAGATGCAAAATCCTAGTTGGATGATATGATGATGCCCCCTTAGAAATGAAATCATATTGATCTTAGGTGTGAAAAATTTGATGAATACTGCTAATAGAATAGATCCAAGATGATTGCATTTTTGATAAACAATGATGCTGAAAGATGTCAAACAAATGCCCCAATGTGCAAAATATGTAGATTTGGTTTGACTGGGTCAAAAATCTCACAAAATAGGGTAAAATAGCTTAAATAGGTTGAAAAACCCAATTTACTATTCATTTTCACTTTTTACTATTGAGATTTTGCTTTGAGCCTCTAACGATTGACAATGATGGTGGTCCCCATTCAAGAGCATAGGTTCAAGTGAGCACACCAATATTAGAGACCTCCTGACTATAAACCTCCGGTGAGTGGTTCAAACTCTCCTAGTGCATTTATTGCTCTTTAAATAGCATTTAATACATGATTTAAATGCTTTCTAGGTAAAACTTAGTGAAAAGCTATGAAGGATAGATAAAGTGCCACTTAGGGCATAGAAAATCCACCTCCGCATGTCTAAAAGCCGTGTAAGAGCAATCCTTAGCCGCATAAGAATTAGGGAAAACTTTGCAACCCAAATAGCAAAGAACCACCTAAAAACCCTAGTTTTTAAAGGCCACTTATGATATGTAAAAAGCCGCGTAGGACTTTAAAAGGCCACCTAATTAGCCAAGTGCCACCTCCGAGGATTAAAGTGCCACATTTAATGAATTAAATGCCACGGGGATTGAAAAGCTACGTACACTTATTAAAGTGCCGCCTACCATGAAGTTTGAAATTTGAGAAAGAAAAAAGATGAAGTCTTTTCGATCGATCATCTAGATAACTCAATTATATTCCAAGCTAGAAAATGTTTGTCCAGATTGTCACTTAGTGTTTAGGATATTAGAAAATTCATATGGATGAATGTTTGATAGGTCAATCAGATTTGATTAAAAATGATTACAAATTGTCCTTGTGTCTCACGATATAGAGGTTAGGAGCAATAAGTTAATGCGCTCAAGTTAGAGAAAAGATAAATTTAATGTGATTGATTGACATAGAATGGTTCACCAATAGAAAGACTAATATGATTCACTTTTTTTCAAAATATAGGAACATTACCGCAAGTTGCAAGTATGGCGTGTAGCGTCTTGGATTTTTGATTTAGTTGATGAGCTTACAATGCCTGAGTGGCAGACTATCGAGACATGTGGTCTCAATTTTCTTCTAGATGTCCCTCAGTTTCAGCTGGACCGAGGTCTTTTGATAGCTATGGTAGAGTGATGGCACTTTGACCATAATACATTTCATCTACCCCTCAGTGAGATGACTATCATGCCCAATGATGTATATAGATTATTGAGGATCCTGACTCATGGAGAGTGGGTGTATTATGATTCAGTTTATGATAGCAGTGTATGCGAATGGGTGTTTGGAGATAACACCATTGTAGATGATTGTATTACTTGGGCATAGTTTTCCTCTTTTCCCACTTTTCTAGCATTATTAAGAGTTGTGATTGGAGGATTACTTCTTCCAGATAGGAAAGGACATTGCTTTGTAGATGGATGTGGCTAGATATTAGAGGACTTGATTGCACATCCACGGAGATTTGATTTGGGCTCTTGTATATTAGCTCAGTTGTATCATGATCTACATGAGGTTGTGTATAGGTGTAGTGGAGCTCTTTCTGCAGGTGTAGTGGTATTATAATTGTGGATCTGGGAGCATATCCCTATTACAAGACTAGTTTTAGCATGAGTGCAGGTCCATGGATATCCGTATGCATTTTTGTATGATGGCATGGTTGTCCATCATCATCTGGGCAAGGTTGACTTTTGGAGATGGACTATTGATGATATAGATCAGATCGTATGGAGGCCATATCTGCTTTGTGAGAGTTGGTGAGAGGATGATGATGAGCTTCCATATATGTTTTCTCCTTGATGGATGATCGGCCGATCACCATTAGTTATTGAGATATTTAGCTTTGAGAGAATTATCCTTTAGTACGGTCGAGTTCAAGACATGCCTCAGGGTATGGATCTTTATGCCAGGGTACAGGCTGAGAGATTGATGCAGGGGGCACAAGTGGACTATCGGTTGGCCTGTTTACAGAATGATCAGCTAGGTTATGCTATGTGGGATATGATGACACATGTTGCAGATGCAGGCATGTCAGATGAGTATCAAGAGTGGTTTATGCGACCAAATTTTGTCAGATTCACGGATCCAATAGAACCTATTCCTGATGTAGATGAGCTTTTTGAGGATGATGGAGATGATGGGGATGATGATGATGATGGAAAGAGACGTTGGAGATAGAGGGTTCAGAGGGCACCTAAGGCACCTTGAGTACAGAGAGTTATAGGACCTCGGATGAGAGGTGGACATTTTAGAGGCCGAGGTGGTGGATTTAGGCAGCCTAGGAATAGATTAGCATAGGCGCAGGTACCTTAGGGTTAGGCTCCTTTGATAGTTAGTGCAGATTGGGCCAGATAGAGACACAAATCTGTTTAAGTGGCCAGACAAGTTCCAGTGCATGGACAAATTCAAAAGGTTGATCCATAGAGCAGAATGACACCAGTGATACCTCAAGTTCCATTAGCACCACATGCACCTTAGGCTCCTCCATCATCATAGGCACCTCCAGTCCCTCCCATTATGGATGGTTTAGTGCACGATGTTCAAGGTTTATAGGCAAGGATGACTATAGTGACTTCTTGATTAGATCAGGTTTCTACTATGCTGCAACATTTTTTTACTACTTTGGCTTAGTTACCTACTAGTGCGAGCACTAGTCAGAAACCTCCTAGTACACAAGATAGAAAAGGTGACAGGGATCCTGATGGTGCAGGGGGTTCAGGCACAGGTATAGCTGGAGATGGATCAAGTGCCACTAGTGGGTCGTGAGATAGATTTGGGAGCCATGATATCTTGATATGGCATTGATGATGTATCATATGTATTTTTGATCGGGACTTTAATGTATGGATCATTTTCTTGATGTACCTTTCATGTACTGATTTATGTTATAGAAACTGATGATGGACATTTATCTATGATGATCTTTGATTCCTCCTTTGATGATGTTATGAGATTTCCTTTTATGCATATCTACATGTTTCTATGATGCATTTATTTCTATTATGTAATGGATACAATTTCTTAGAGTAGGACATAGATAAATGGATGCAAATGATGTTAATGCAACTTATTTCTATATGATTTTCTGATTTAACCATGATGTATGGATTATGCAATGCAATGGATGCAATACTTAGTGCTATGATAAATGAATGCAACTATCTTTTTGATTTTTGGATGTATGCAATTCTAAATGATACAGATAAATGAATAATGATTAATTTTTCTTTTCTTTTATTTTCTTTTCACTTGATATGAATATATAATGATTAATGATTAATGATTATTAATGCAAAGGAAAATATCATATTGATGACTTGAAACCATTAAATTTGATGAAGTGTGGTCAAGTTTAATTCCCCCCTTGTTCATGGAAAATTGCTAGAAAGGCAAGCCATTTCAAAATTAATCTTGGAGAATGCAATTAATCTAACACGAAGATGCAATGCAACTAATTGTCCTTGAGTTTTGTGAAAGAAATGAAAACTGAGATATATTTTCATCATAGAGCATTGTGGAACTAGGAGTCAATACAACCCTTACTGTTGCCATTGCGACCATAAGAATACGAATATGACTTTCTCTCATGTGGTAACCCCTTCTAGGAAACCAAGTACAACCCTCACTAGTTGAATGACCAACTATGGGAGTATGAAAATAGTTTAATCAGATTCAATGTTGCAAGTGGATGTTGGTATTTAAGATATGAAAAATCTAAATAGCCAAGATATCCTTTTGTGTGAGCAAACAAAGGTTAACCCTTCTTCCTGTATGAATGTCCTCTATGGTTCTTTGATGGCCATGTCTTTAGACTAATTCACACAAGTTAAAGGATCTTCCTCAAAATAGTCACTTAGAAGTGTAAGAAAACATCATGTCTCTATCATTGCCAATCTAGTTGAAACATCATCAATTAGCTAAAATGATCATGACTTGATAAAAGGTCAATGAAAAACTCATCAAAATTTCCAAGTGTTTGTGAAATGAATCAAGATTTTCAAATAAGAATTCCAGACAGTTTGATCATTTAGGGTGTGTCAATTTTTAATCCTGATAAAATAAGTTAATGAAGGTCAAGGACCATGTTATGAAATTAAATTGTTTAAGGTTGAACAATGAAATCCATCAAAGGTTCCAAAAAGTCTCTTCTAAATCTGAAAATATTCTTATGATGTGTGATCAAGATGTAGCACTCTTGAATCCATTTGGTACCAAAATTTTATGATGCATGGCCCCAAGTGATAAATGTGACCAAAGTGAAACTTGGGGCAACTGAACCTAGAATGTGACAAAAAATGTAACTCTGAGACTTTATTAGGACAACACACAAATGACAGATGCAATGAGGATATGGACAAGTGAGATGATGAGACGCAATATGTACAAATGCAACTAGGAAAGACCTAAGGAACAAAATGTGCCTATTTCCAGGTTTTCACCTCTTGGGTTTATTGCTCTTTTTCTCTCTTTTTGATTTTTTTTCTACCAAGGTGCCTATTGCTAGGTTTTCACAAAGGTATTTTTTTCTCTTTTTCAAATGTTTTTGGCTTTTGAACTTTCTAAGTTTTTTGTATTTTGATCTTTTCTCTTTTTTTTTTGGTATTTTTGAATTTTTCCATGTACAAAGGTGATGTTGACGCATCTGATACTCTCAACTTATACTCTTTCCACTGATACTCTTTCCTCTGAATCAGGTGTGGAACCTCTTAAGATGAGTGGTATTGATAGGTTCTTGCAATTCATCACCATCAAAATTGGCCAATTTGTAGGTCCCCATTCCAAATGAAGAAACAATAACAAAAGGACCAAGCCAATTTGCTTCCCACTTTCCTTTCTTTTCTCTATTAGCCTAATTTTTTGGATTTTCTCTCAATACTAGGTCTCCTACTTGAAAGGTTCTTGGTTTGATATGCTTATTATAGTTCCTTGAAATTTAGTTTTGATACACTTTCAAATGATCATAGGCTTGAGTTTGATGTTCCTCCAACAATTCTAATTGTTGAAGGTGGTCAACTCTATAATCTTCATTCGTGATTAATCCATGCAATGAGACTCTTAGGGATGGTATTTCAACTTCTAAAGGTAGAACAGCTTTGGCCCCATAAACCAATGAAAAAGGTGTAGCTCCTGTCAGGGTTCAAATACTAGTTCTATAGGCCCATAATGCTAGATTGATTTGAAGATGCCAATCCTTTCCTGATTTTCCAACAAATCTCTTAAGGATTTTAAGGATGTTCTTATTGGTAGCTTTTGCTTGTCAATTACCTTGGGGATAGTAAATGGATGAAGAGTGATGTGTAATATGGAATGTATCACAAAGTTCATCAACATCTTTGTTATTAAATTATTTTCCATTATTTGTGATGATGGCGTGAGGAATGCCATATCTGCAAATGATATGATTTAGGATAAACATGGAAATTTTCTTCCCTGTGGAAGTTGATAAAGGGACAACTTCAACCCATTTAGTGAAGTACTCTATTGTTGTGATTATGTACTTGTGTCCATTTGAAGAAGGTGGATAAATAATGCTAATAAAATCAAATCCCCATTGATAGAATGGCCATGGTGTGACAAAAGGGTGTAATTCTTGTGCTGGTGCATGGATCAGGTCTCCATGGTATTGACATTTTGCACAAAATTTGACATATTGATAAGCATCTCTTTCTAAGGTTTTCCAAAAGTACCCCATACGTAAGATTTTCTTAGCTAGGTTTAAACCACTCAAATGTGACCCACAAATCCCCTCATGGACGTCTTTTAAAGCTAATTTGGATTCATCTTCCTCTAGAAATCTAAGGAGCATTCCGTCAAGAACTTTACGATACAATGTGTTAGAAAGGATGGTATAAAGGGCCACTTGTCTTATGAAATTTTACTTTTAAGCATGGCTTTGGTCTATAGGTAGGGTTTGATCTTTTAGGTAGGTATAGATGGGTCCATACCAAGGTGAGTCATGTCCATTTAAAAGGGAAATAATTTGGGTATCAGGTAGGTCAAATGTTGGTTTAACCAATTCTTCCACCAAGAACTCATACTTTTCATTTTGATCGAGCGTTTGAAGTAAAGATGCTAAGGTAGCCATTGCATCCACTGCTCTATTCTTGTCTCTTAGAATTTGTTCAAAAGTGATCAAAGTGAAGTAATTTTTCCAATCATCCACCAATTTCTTGTAAGGCGTCAGTTTTTCATCCTTAGTATTATATTCATCATTAACTTGATTAATGACTAATTGAGATTCCCCATAGACTTGTAATTTTGTGACATTCCATTCCAAGGCCATCTTGATTCCAATGACCCATTCTTCATACTTTGCTATATTATTGGTGCAAGGGAACAATAACTTGTAAGATTTTGGGATTGTGTAACCTTGTGGTGTAATCAAAACAATGCCTACTCCACTACCATTTTTGGTATAAGATCCATCAAAGTATAAAGTCCATGTTTTAGCTTCTACATTCACAATTTCAGAATCTGGGAATTCCACTTGCATAGGATGTGTAGATTCTTGAGGATATTCAGCCAATTGATCAGCTATAAATTGACCTTTGATTGCTTTCCTATCAACATATTCAATGTCGAATTCACTAAGGACCATGACCCACTTTGCAATCCTTCCAGTTAAAGCTGTTTTGCTAAGTAAGTATTTTAAGAGATCAATCTTGGCTATGAGCTTCACCTTATACAACAACATATAATGTCTTAACTTTTGAGAGTAAAAAACCACTGCTAGGCAATCCCTTTCCATGAAGCTATAGTTTAACTCATACTTGATCAATGTTCTACTTAGGTAGTAGATAGCTCTTTCTTTTCCTTCATCATCCTCTTGTGCCAATAAGACCCCTAAAGATCTTTCCATTTCTGAAATAGAGAGTAACAAAGGTTTTCCTTGAATAGGTGACATCAAGATAGGTGGATTCATTAAGGTTGTTTTCAACAATGTAATGGCTTTATCACACTCCTCATCCCATGTGAAGATGGTGTCTTTATGTAGTAATCTGGTGAAAGAATGGCATTTTTCTGCCAATTGAGAAATGACATGTCTTATAGATTGAAGCCTTCCTTGAAGTGACCTCATTTGACTAATATTCTTTGGAATGTCCATGTCCATTATTGCTTGTACCTTTTCAGGATCTACTTCAATGCCTTTTGTTGAAACAATGTACCCTATGAGTTTTCCAGATTGTACTCCAAAAGCACATTTCTTTGGGTTAAGTCTTACTTTGAATTGTTCTAGCCTTGTAAAAATATTTTCAAGTATGGATAAATGATCTTTTATTTTATGTTACTTAGCTATAATTTCATCCACATAATCTTCCATAAAGGTGTGCATCATGTCATGAAAAATGGTAGTCATTGCTCTTTGATAAGTGGCTCCGGCATTTTTGAGACTGAAGGGCATTAAATTTCAACAAAAAGTATCCCATGGGCATGTAAAGGCTATCTTCTCTTGATCCTCAGGTGAAATGTGGATTTTATTATACCCAATAAATCCATCCATAAGTGAAAACATAGAATGATCCGTAGTAAGATCCACAATAGAATCAATGCTAGGTAACAGAAAGTCATCTTTTGGACAAGAAAGGTTTAAATCTCTGAAATATGTGCAAACCCTTATGGTTTTATCATTTTTGGTAACCAGTACAATGTTGGAGATCCATTCAACATATTTTATTACTCTTATGAATCCTTCTTTTAGTAATTTCTCCAATTTGGCTTTGACTAAAAGGGCTACATGTGGATGCATTTTTCTCAACTTCTGCTTGACGAGCTTAACCCCTGGTTTCACATTTAAGTGATGCATTATGAAACATGGATCTAATCTAGGCATATCATCATATGACCATGCAAAGTTGATTTGTTTTTCTTGAAAGAATGCAATGAATTCTTC
Source organism: Thuja plicata (assembly GCA_018584345.1). NCBI lineage: Eukaryota > Viridiplantae > Streptophyta > Pinopsida > Cupressales > Cupressaceae > Thuja > Thuja plicata. The sequence continues at coordinate 4,741 of MU216954.1, read as the reverse complement.
TCTCTCCAAAGGACTCAAAGATGCGGCTAAGTGAATGAATTTAGGATCCTTTGTTGTTCCAATGTTAACCTTTTTTGTGGGTTCAATAAGTATAGGTGATCTTTCATCTTCATGAGCTGGTAAGGTTTCCAACCTCTCTCCCTTAGGTGCCATAGTTGGGTTTTCACCTTTGGAAACATCCTTTATTTTTACTTTTGTTGGGTCTAGCACTGCCACATGGTTCTTTTCACCACTAGACCTTCTCATTTCTTGTATATTTTCTCTTCATTTTTTGGATTAAGAGGTTGAACACCTACCCATATCATCATTTCTGGAGTAAATTAGTTGGTGGAAGAATTGGGTTCAACCGCATTGACGTATAAGGCCATTGCATTATCATTTGGGAAGTAAAGTAAGTCATTTGGCTTGGAAAGATCCCAATCGATAAGTTCGGGGTACATTAAGGACAAGGCTTCATTGGATGGTTTTTCATTTGAAGGAGTTAAGGACATGAATTTGTTTCATGCTTCATACATTGTATCATCAAGGTCTATGACATGTGCCTCTTCAAGACGGTCCATGGAAGAAGGATCAAAATCCTCTTCATTAGAGTCCTCTAAGATTTCTATGGGAAAGAAAGCATGTGGATTAAACAATAGGTTAGAATCTCCCACCCATGAAGGTACCCAAGGTTCACCTACCCATTGAGTGAAAAGAGGTGCTTTTTCTATATTGACTTGTTGAGGTTCACTTGATGTTTGAGTTGAACTCAAACTTTGAGTTACATGTTCTTGATTCTCAACTTTAGGAGGAGTTGCATAAGTGTGAATGGTATCAACCTCTATGTCATGACAAGATTCTTCAGAAAAGGAATCCCACTCATAATCCCTATAATACACTTCACTTTCATAAACTACCATATGGATATGTGCACGAAAATCATGCATGGGACTTGAACTTTCTCCTTTATGTTGAAAACCTATGCCGACTTTCTCTTCTTTTACCCTCCAAACTGGTTCAATAGGATCTAACAACCCTCTATGTTGAACTCCTAAAGGTCCTCTTCCCTTATACCCCATTTTTTCATGATATCATATCCTTTTCCATATTGATCAGTTTGGATATTGATATGTTGCACCCTTTCATTGGAATTAGCTGAATTGTCATCTTCTTTATAGATCCATTGTAATACCTCGTTATCTTCTTTGTCCATTTCTTGTTTGTCACATTCCCATACAAAATGGGAATTTTATTTATAAGGTTGATGATCTTTGGATGGCTTCCCATGTGTCCTTGGAGATGTAGGTAAATCAAATAGGGAAATGGAATATTCCCCTACCCCTTTTGATTAATTTTGCATTGTTTCTCAAATTGATTCATTAGGTTACTCATCTTCTCATAATGATCTTTCTTAGTTTGTTCCCTTTCTTCCTTAGTGGCTTTAGAAGTTTCCAATCTCAATGTTGAAGACTGAACTAAATTATCCTTTGAATTTGAACCCTCATAACTCATATTTTATTTTCCCTTAGTCAATGTAGTTGAGTTAGTTTGAATAGGGTTAGAAGTTGATGTGAAATTTGATGTTGGGTATGAACTTTCCTCTTTGGCTTCTTCCATGATAATATCAGGGATGACTCTTTCTCTATTATGAGAAATATACATTTCATGACTTGGCTTTAAAGCATTGCAATATTGGAAAGGGTTTGAATCTCCTCCAAACGTGATCTCTTCCCCCATGTATGGAAATTTGATGCATTGGTGATATGTAGAAGGTACCGCTTGCATTTCATGTATCCATGGCCTTCCGATGTTGTAGTTTAATTTCATATCAAGCACCTGACATATGGTATCCTTCTTGATAGGTCCCACTTGAATTGGTAGAATGATCGTACCCTTTGAATATCTTTCCTCCTCATCATAAGCCTTAATAGTGATTTGCTTCTTTGGATCAATGGAAGACTCAGATAACCCTAATGACCTGACAAGGTTTAAAGTGAAAATATTAAGACTAGCTCCACCATCTATAAGAACTCTCTTGACCCTATGTCTTTGGATTAATACCTCTATATGTAAGGATAAGTTTTGAGGATGCGTGATAGATATTTTATCTTGCTCTGAAAAGGAAAGACAATGAGGGGCTATGAGATGCCCTACCATGTTTAGAAATTTTCCTTCCTCCAAGTTTATAAGAACAGTGGTCTCACACAAGGATTTTTCCAAGATCTCCTTGTATTTTGGAGATAATGTCAACAACTCCAAAATTGATATTTGGGCTGGATTCTTTTGTAATTGATTGACCAAACTATAAGGATTTGTTGTGGGTGGTGTTTGTTTAGCCAAAATAGTTGGTGTTTTAGGGCCAATAGTAATAGGAATACCCCCTTGTAGGGTAGCCTTTGAGGCTTGCCCCCTTGTGATGGAATTAGCGGACCCTGGGATAGGTTAATCTTTAACCACAAAAACATTTATAGTATTGTCATAAGTATGAGCAAAGTTAACATTATGATTGCCTCTTACAATATTCACATTGTTTCCTCCATTGTTAGAATTGGAAGATTCTCCTTTTTCATTCTTATAGAAAGGAGTTTTAAAGGTTGTGTGATCTTAGTTAGTTTGAGAGCCATCCACTTTTATCACACCATTGTCTATGAGATCTTGTAGCACATGTTTGAGGCACAAGCAATCATTGGTCTTATGTCCCGTATTTCGATGATAGTCACAATGGCTATTCTCATTCCACCAATTTGGCTTGATGTGAGGTTCATATGTTTGAGCCTTTGGTAGATCAATAAGTTGATTCACAAGAAGTGTCCTTAATGCATTCTATAATGGTTCACCTAAATTATTGAATGTCCTTTTGGGCATAGGTGCAAAGAAAGGTTTAGGCTTGGGAGTCCCTTGATTATTCCCAAAGTTGTTATTAATGTTGTTGTTGTTGAAGGGCACCTTGGGTGCCTAATTCACATTATTGGCTTGAGCTGAGTTTCGAGTGAGATTGAAAGGGGTAGCCTTTAAAGTGTTTGCCTCTACCACTCCTTTTATTTTTTTATTCTTCATCCAAAATCGGTTGTTGTTGTTGGAATTTAAATTTTGATTAGTGTTGGAGGTATTATTGTTGTTGTTATTCTTGTTATCTTTGTAAAGTTTGATTTCTCCACTTTTTATCAATACCTCCTCCATTGGCACTCCATTCTCAATCAGGTCTTGGACTGATCTAGGACATTGTAGCCTTAATTGATAGTTCATTTCATGATTCAAGTTGTTGACAAAAATATGCATCTTTTCCTTTTAAGGTACACTCTAAGGGTATCTAGCAAATACTGCTCTCCATCGTTGTAGGAAAATTAGGAATCCCTCTCCTTCTCTTTGTTTGGTGTTTCATAGATTAAGCATTGTAACCTCATGTTTGACGTTATAGGAATAGTGAGTTACAAACTTAGAGGCGAATTCCTCAAAGGTTTGAATGTCGGAGGGTAACTTTGAAAACCACTCTATTTCCATACCTCCCAGACTTCTAGGGAATAACCTCATAAGGTAAGTTGTGTCATGCATGAACTCTAGACTTAGGGCACAAAATTCCCTTAAGTGATCTTTAGGATCAGATGTTCCTTCATATTTATCATATTAAGGATAAATAGCATTTTTTGGAAATGGTATCATGATTAAAGACTTATCAAATGGAAATGGACACAAAGCTTTGATAGAAAAGGGTTTAGGAGCCCCACTTTGTTTTATCATGTCCAATTTCATCTATAAAAAATGGAATTGCTTGTTCATACTGTCAATGGGATTAGCCTCAGCTTCTTCTCGTTTGAGTTTGGTGACATCATAATTGTGTGGAAGTTTGAGACCCATTTGTGCTAGGTCTAAGAAATACTTCTCCTTGTCTTTTTCCAACACTTTTTCCATAAGTTTCATGAAGAAAGGGCTTCGCACAACTTCATTAACCAATCCATTGGTTAACTCCTCATCATTAGTGTCAATGTTACCCCCATTATTGGTATTGTTCATCCCTTGGTTGTTAAGGTCCATGTTTGTTCCTCCATTGGTATTGTTGTTGGGTCCTTTGTTGTTAGGACCAACATTTCCCTGTTTGTTCATATCCTTGTTCACATGATTGATCTGATCGAGATCTATATGGCCAAATGGGAAAGACATTCTTGGTTCTACTTCTTTGATGGGTTCGTTTAAGGGCCTTGCAGAAAAAGGATCACCTAGAAAAGGACACTCTTGCCTCAGATAAGATCCTTCTAGTGGTAGGGTAGTCTTGATATAATGGGATCGAGTAAAAACTAGCATTAACATATATCGAATGAAGATCTTAGGTTTTTGTCTCGCTTAAATGATCAATATGTGGATAAATTTGCAAAATGTCCAATAATGGTGGATTCTGATCCAGTTAAGTATTCACAGAGGTAAAACGTCCAAAAGGGTATCCAAAAATGAAATTTTCTTATTTTCAACCCCTCGCCATATACCCACTATTTTCCCTTTTAAATTTCTGGGCGGATCTTACCTGCACGTAGGTGGCATTTAAATGATGGTACGGTCACTGGAATCACTATACGTGCACTAGAACATTTCACCTTAAATTGCGACCTAACATTTCGACCATATCATAAAAAAGTTTAGGTTGGTCACATTACAAAGGAAAACTTTTGTTTTTTTTTCTTTTATGCCCGTGTTGGTCGCAATTTCGACCAACACATAGTTGGTCGAAATTGCGACCAACACGGGCATAAAAGAAAAAAAAAAAAAAATC
>MU216941.1:0-14083 GCA_018584345.1 Thuja plicata | reverse complement strand
AATTATCCAAAATCCAAAAAAAAAAATCTTGGTGTCATATCCTTTGAGTTGCATAGCACCTACATCTTAATCAAAACCCCTTCCTAGGCTTCCTTAGCTATGCATTTTTTAGGATATCCCATTTTGTGCTTGTAGCCTCATCACCTGATCATAAGGTTGGTTCACATTAACAAAGAATCCCATCTTCTAAAGACCACATGTCTATCTTAGGTTGACACATTCATTAATCTTACATTAGGGAAGGCAAATCATAGTCCTTTTTTACATCATGTCATCCTAGGTCCTTAGGATATCCTTTATCATTTAAGCATCATCCTATAATCATGTAATCCCATAATCCTACATCCTAATCATCTTGCACATCATCCATAGGAAATTGCATTAGCATTTTGCATTCCTTTAGCAGTATTCATCTCATGCCACTAGAAACTAGATCCAAGAAGAGGAAAGACATGTGTACCAACTATGCTCCTAGCTCATCTGATCTAACGATAGATCATAACAATGCCATGATCTCTTTTGACCCTCAGAATCAAGTGAAAAGAAAACATATATGGGTCGAACCTGATGAAACACCTACCCAAAGTGCCATAGAAGCATTCATAAACCACCTTGGACATGCACACATGGTTAGCGCCATCATTGGACATAACAGCCGCACCATTCTCGCCAATTTTCAGCAAGAAAGAATCCAACTTCCACCTGGGATCATACCACCACAAATTGGATGATCTTTAACATCCTAGGTGAATTTTCCCACCCTGTGGTAGAGGAAATGTTTGATCCATGATTTAGAACATCCCAAGTTGGATTTGTTATACCTCATTTGCTTCAACCAACAACTACTCAATACATAATGCACACAGTTGCACAACCGACACTGCTTTCTATCCAGGGACCTCCAGTCTTATAGCCACCACAACCTACCCAAACTTCACAACCTATTCAATCCATTGCTTCTCAACATGTAGAAAACACTCAACCAATCATTTTCCAATCCACCATTTCTCAAACAATCCACACTCAACAAATTTCCTCACAACTGCCAGTCACGCAAGCTATGAGAACTTCAAACCCACTTTTGTACCAGCAATAATTCACCACTGGTATGCCACTCACAAGAGCCTATAACCAACCATCTTTTTTGAAAAGGGCCCACATTCCATCCTCGACCAACAGTTACCCAACTTTCCTCAACACCACTTTTTCTATCACTTGTACAAGCGCAGAACAACCCGCCAACTTCTCAGCAAACTTCTCAAGTTGGCCAGGCCACACAAGCTACATCATCCTCCACTAGGGGCTACTTTCAGGCCACTATGAAAGAACTTGGGATACCAATACAACCTAGGAATGCAAATCCTTCCACCTCCCAAGAAAAACAATCATTCACCAACCCCTTTTCCACATAGCCCATTGTGCAACCCATCCAACAACAGTTGCCAGTTTACACTAATTACTTAGCCATGCCTCCATCTACAACATCACAAATCATCCCACCTCATCAGAAACCAAGTGTTCCTACTCATATAAACAACCTCACCCCTCCCACTAGGGGCACTCAGTCACAAACCATTCATTCCACACATAATAATGCGACCACACATCCAATTTATATGGGGCCAACCCAAGTTCCTCCCACTTATCAACTATCTCAGCAAGCGCAACCTCTCTACCAATTGCAATACATTGATCAACCACATTTTCCACCTTCACAACCTATCCACCAATCCCATTATCACATCCCTCAATACCCTCTGCAAAATCCTCCCTATCCCCCAACACCTTTTAACCCATATCACGCACCTAGATCCAACATAATAGGAGATCCACCTCATCAACCGATCAACCAAGAATGGGAAGAGATGAAGAATGCTCTTATAGAGCTTTGAGATGGGACAAAAAAAAAACATTCAAATTTGAAGAAGTATATATGTATCCTTTTGATTGATCAATTACAACAGTCCCTTTTCCAAAACATTTCAAAAATCCTAAATTTGACAAATACAGGAGGATGGCAGATCCTGCTAGTTATATTAAAGAGTTCTACATGGAATGCCAAGAGGTAGCATAAAATTACAAAATTCTCCTACACCTCTTCCCCAAAAGCTTGGGAGGATCGGCTCTTGAATGGTTTTACAAAATCCCCTATGGTTTGATTACTACATTCATGGATTTGTCAAAAAAATTTGTGACCCAATATGAACATCTTGTTGTGAGCGAGCTATGTATCCTAGACCTGTGCAACTCCAAATAGAAAGGAGGGGAAATCCTGGTAGACTATCTCTAAAGATGGAAAGGCCTCACTACCAGATTGTCCTACCAATCTCTCGAGAAACATTTGGTTAAGATATTCATTGACAATCTGCACCCCAAGTTGGCACACCATGTCCGCATGAATTGTTTATAGACATACCAAGAAATACGTGGAAAGGGTATGGACCTTGAAAATGGTCTCATAGATGATGGAACCATCAAAATCTACAAGGAGAAAAGTCACAATAGATCCAAAAATGCTAGATCCCGCTATTGGAACAAGAACAAGAGCGTTGTGACTGATGGTGCCATAGATACGAAACATGTCCATATTATGGTGGCTAGACCTCAAGCACCCATTCTGACATACCAACAACCAAAGCTTGTGTATCCAAAACCCACATATCAATAGTATACGTACCAACCCATCACTACCCAGCCAAGTGCACCAACATATCCCCCTCCTAGGATGAATTTTCAATCCAATTACAAAATCCCTGCTAATCAAACAAATATCATATCTTTCCCACGCAAATTGTGCACCTACAATGCACCAAAATGCACATTCAACCCTTTGGGGAAACCCATAGATGTCTTATTCCAAAGAGTGGCTAAGACCAATCTAGTTGTGTACCCACAAACGCAACCTTTTGACAAATTGACACCAAAACCTACATGGTATAAAGATAATAAGTATTGCAAATATAACCATGTTAAGGGACACACAACCATAAAGTGCACGAAGCTAAAACATTACATTCAGGATCTAATAGACAAAGAGGAGATCATTGTTGATGCACAAAATCAAACCTCGCCGAATACCAACCTACAAATCTATCAAAATGTGTTTCCTCAACACGACACTGGCAAAGGACCTGCCAATCCCACTCAACCCTCTAACCAAGGGAAGTGAAAACAAGGAGATAATTCTGACAAGAAAGACTATACTAGTGCATACATCAACTATGAGAAACTCATCATTTGTATCTCCCAACCTAAATGTTTGGTTAACACCATTCATGTTAAAGGCATAGATAACCATTGTGTAGTCACCACCCACCGAGGAAGAATAACTATTACAGGTGCTAGTGTTTCTCTCCCTTCTGGAGCATAATACAATCTATTGGAACACCTAGGGAGCACCCATGATCAAATTTCCATCCTGGATCTCCTCCACACTTCACTTATCCACCAAGAAATCCTTAATAAAATCCTACAAGAATCTCATGTCCCCAGTGACATTGATCCTACACAATTCCAAAATATTGTGGGTGACTTATCTGCATCTTGTGGAATCTCTTTCAAACCAACAGAAATGTCATTCGTTGAACTAGACCACAATCTCCCTCTCTGTTTTTCCACCATGGTTAATGAATTTTCCATCAAACGGGTCATGATAGGTAATGGTTTAGCCCTTAATTTATGTACTTTGAAATTCATTAAATAATTGGGATATACCATAGCAGATATAATGAAAAATGTCATCAACATCAAGTCATATGATAATCTGGAATGAACATCAGAAGGTACTATTTCATTTCCCATTCACCTAGGCCTAGCACTACAAGATACAATATGCCACATTATTGATCTTGACCTTCCCTTCAATATTCTCCCTGGACACCCTTGGATCCACTCTATGTAGGATGTTCCATCCACCTTCCATCAGTGCATCAAATTCCCACATAACTTAACTGAAGTCACCATCCGCACAAATCCACAACCCTTCGCATACTTCCATGTGTTGGAATCTTCCTTCCTACATTCCAATCATTCACCTGGGATTGATATTGGCACCTCTGGCACCAGTTCTTCTCAAACCCATTCAGACCTAGAGACAATTCTCTCATCCACTCTTTCCATGGTCAAATTCAATAACAAGGGTTGTGGAGAGTATAGCCTATTGGATGCCTTCATAGTGGGAGCCCTAACATCCAATCCACACACCCAAGAATGCCTATCAAATCAAAGCACAATAGGACCAAAGATGACTGAACCAATGCAAATGGGATCTACCACTTTCATTTCCCATGGAATTCTTAATGGCAAGGAGATGGCACTAGACATTAATCAGTGGATTTGCAAAGACCTGCCACCCCCAGACAAGGGTCTCCTTAATTACTTCAAGGAAAAATATCCTGCATCTCACAAACTGGTTATGGAGAAATTAAACTATAAGGGAGGCATCTTAGGCTATGAAGAGCATGGCATGAGAGCTCTAGTTGAAGCTACCTTGCAAGAAAGGCATCAAGGCCTTGGTTTTGGCTCTGCCATGACTGGGGGCACCAATGAAAACAACTAGACCTATGGTAATACCCTGGGTGAAATTGTTGAAATTGAAGATATCCCAGAAGAGAAAATTGTGAGAGCCTATAATGATTTCCTAGATGAAAAAACCTTCATGGGAAAGTCTATCCTCTTCCAACTCTCCATTAACTTCATTTACCTTCCCCTTGTCCATCCCAAACTCATAGACTGGGATGAACCAAGCGTCGTAGAGATTGATGAGCTCAAAAGTGAGGAAGCGGTCCTAAGATTCATGGGAGCTACAGAAAAAGAATCTTACTAGGGGAATGAATCAACACATGTATAAAAATTGGATCCAAAGTCATACTTTGGGGAAGAGAAGTCCTTCAGCCACAAAAATGAAAATGAAAATAGAAATAAAAAAGAAAAAATTGACCCCCTAGTGAAAATCCCTCTGGGGCGCTATCTAATTGTAAAAAAGTAAAAACAAAGGGCGTATCTGCTGGTGAAAACCTCTCTGAGGTGCTAGAGGATGAAGATCCTCCTCTTCCTATCATCCATGATTATAGGCTCGAGCAGTCATCCATTCTCATCGAAGAAACAAATCCTATCAACCTGGGTACAAAAGAAAATCCCAACATCACTTACATTACAGCATCACTAATACAAGGTGAAGAAAATACCCTCACTGCTCTCCTACAAGAATCCATAGACAAATTTGCATGGTCTTATTCTCGCATGCTAGGATTAGAACCTATCTTGGTGGTTCATCATCTAGAAATGGATCCAAATGTCAAATCGGTGAAGAAGAATCTCTGCAAGACACATCCCAAGGTCACATTATGAGTCAAGGTAGAATTACAAAAAACTCCTTCAAGATCAAATCATCCACACCATTGACTATTATGAATGGATATCCAACATGGTTCTGGTATCCAAACTAGACAAATCAATTAGGATATGCACAGACTTTCAGGATCTTAACAAAGCATGCCCAAAGGATGATTTCCCCCTACCAAATATTGACATGATCATAGATATTATGGCTGGACATGAGGTGTCTCTCATGGATGGTTTTTTAGGATATAATTAGATCCATATCCTAGAAGAAGCTCAACATAAGACAACATTTAAAACCCCCTGGGGTACCTTCTACTAAAATATGATGCCATTTGGCCTAAAGAACATAGGGTCAACTTATCAAAGAGCCATGACCGTTTTCTTTCATGACATGCTCCAAAAAATTCTTGAAGACTATGTGGATGAAATCCTAGCCAAATAAATCAAAAGAGAAGATTACCTTGATGTACTAGAATGTGTATTTGATTGGCTCGGTCACTATGGCCTAATTCTCAACCCCAAGAAGTGTGTTTTCAAGGTCACATCATGAAAGCTCCTAGTGTTCATCGTATCAAGAAGAGGCATATAAATAGATCCAATAAAGATACAAGCTATCATGGAGATGCCTCTACATAGAACACTTCAAAAGCTATGTAGTCTACAAGAAAAGTTACAATCTATGTGTCATTTCTTCTCTCAACTAGCAGACAAGTGCCAATCATTCACCCATCTTCTGTACAAAGAGAACAACTTCAAATGGGATCTTCAATGTCAGAAGAGTTTTGTGAAAATAAAAGAATACTTGGAAAGTTCTCCCTTCTTGGTACCACCTACACCAGGTCATCCACTTATCTTATATATTTTGTTCTACTACAACAGCACTAGGGGCACTCCTTGCTCAATTAGACAATAATGGAAAAGAAAGAGTCATTTATTACATTAGTCAAACCTTAGTAGGTTATGATCTCAATTAATCTCCTATGGAAAAAGCATGCTTGACAGTGGTTTTTGCCACTTAGAAACTTTGCCACTATATGATCAGTCACATAGTAAATCTCATTTCAAAAGTGAACCCTCTCAAATACGTACTATCTAAGACCACCCTCATAGGTTGAAGGGAAAAATGGGTTATTCTTCTAAGAAAATTTGATATTCAATATGTGGACAGAAAGATAATTAACGAGAAAGTCATCACAGATCAGCTAGCTGAGGCACCATTGGTGGACACATATCCTTTAATCACAGAATTCCTAGATGAACATCTATGCATGGTAGAAGAGAAACTCACTTGGAAACTTTATTTTTTTGGATCCTACACAACTCATGGTATATGGGTAGGAATACTCTTTGAAACCCCTCAAGGTGACTACATCCCTAAGTCATTCAAATTGGGATTCCCCTAAACAAATAAAATTTTAGAATATGAGGCACTTATCACAGGACTCTACATGGCCATCTAATGGAACATCATAGACATACATGTCTTTGGGGATTCCCAGCTCATCATCAAACAAGTCTTGGATGAGTACCAAACAAAAGAGGACAAATTGATGCCCTATAAGGAGATGGTTGACAAGATGAAGGAGCATTTTATCCATTTACAAATGACCCAAGTTCCACAACTACAAAATAAGGTTGCAGATGCAATGGCCACCATTGGCTCTCTTTTGGAGATTCCTCATGACTCTATGCAGTATGAATTCTTAGCTGAGAAAATTCACGCACCTGCTTATGAGAACCATGAATCAGAAAATGTATATGTCTTGGTTGGTCCCCACTCCCCATGGTACCATGATATCCATACTTATCTACAAAATGGTATCATATCTCCCCATCTCACCAACACCCAATGCCAAAACCTCATCTGAATAGCTTCCCACTATACTATTGTAGCCAACACCCTTTATCGTCGAGGCTATCACAATGTTCTCTCTAGATTTTTAGATGAAAATGAGGCCACCCAAGCTTTGCAAAAAGTACACACTAGGATTTACGGTGCCCACATAATTAGCATGGTCCTAGCCAAACAACTTTTATGGGAAGGATAGTACTAGCCCACAATGGAACATGATTCATGTGAGTTCGTCAAGAAGTTCTTACCATGAAAATAACATGGTAATCTGATTCATGCTCCTGAACAAGACCTACATCCCATTGCACCTAGTTGGTCTTTCTCTTTTTGGGGTTTAAACCTCATTGGTAAGATCAGTCCCCTCTCTTCTGAAGGACATAAATACATAATCATAGCATAAGAGTATTTTACAAAGTGGGTTGAAGAAATTCCACTCACCCTTACCATAGGTGTCTAGATTTCAATGTTCATCCTCTACCACATCATTTTCCACTTTGACATCCCTTCCACCATCTTCATAGATCATGAAACACCATTTGAAAACCAACATGTGGAAGATTTGTGTGATCGCCTCTATATCCATCACCGCTACTCTAGTCTGTATTTTCCTCAAGGTAACAACTGAGCTGAGGAAACCAATAAAACCATTCTCAAGATCCTCAAGAAGCTTGTCAATGATACTGGTCATGATTGACACCTCCAAATTAACCCTTCCCTCTAGGAATATCGTACTTCCTACCACACTCCCACAGACACCACTCTGTATTCCCTTATCTATGGTGCTGAGGCTATCTTACCAATTGAGGTCAAACTACCATCATTGCATGTGCCACTCAAGGGCATGATCATAGATGAAGACTATCATGTTGAACGCCTTACACAATTGGATCTGTTAGATGAAAAAATCCAATAGGAATATGACCACCTAGTTATATATCAAAATCACCTTAAGAGAAGTTACAAAAAAATGATTTACCCATGACAGTTCCAGGTGGCAGATCTAGTCCTCAAAGAGAATCAAAAGGTAGGCACTAATTGAGAAAAGAAGGGAAAATTTGAATTCACCTAGCAAGGCCCTTATGTCATCACTGCATGCTTTGGCTCTAGGCCATATCAACTCTCAACTCCTGAAGTAAATCATTTGAATGATCCCATCAATATCATTCATCTCTGGTGCTTATGCACCTAAAGATGACAGTATAGCCCAGTCTCTAAAAAAATCCATAAAAAATTTAAAACATCTTGAAAAAATCCATAAAAAGTGTAAAAAGTCCTGAAAAAAAATCCTAAAAAGAAGAAAAAGAAGCTGAAAAATGACTATCCCAGTGAAAACCTAACAAACACTTGGGCAACACAAAAAAATCAAAAAAATCAAAATAAAAAAAAAGTAAAGATAAATAAATCGTCCATTGGTGAAAACTTGGTAATCAGACGCCATGGGAAAGTATGCATGATGAAAACCTAGTAAAAAGGCATCACACATGGTGGACCACATCATTGTCTATCAAACTCTTGTCCTCTCATCCATCCGTCCTTTGAATTGATTCCATTCCCAAACCCAAATTCCCTAGGTGTTCCAACCTATTGCACACATCAGTAGCACGATCAATCCCATCTCATCCTCAGAAGTTTTTGTACATATCTCTTATGTATAGCCACTCGATTTTGTCCTTGTACATCTATGTCTTATCATGTCCCATCACCATTGCACTAAATTTATGAGCCTCCACTGCGCTAACTTCCCCAAGCCAATCATCCTTTGCCCAGTCCTTTTATAGTTTATCTATTGGGTTCATTAGTCGAAATTGGAACACACAAAAAATAGGAGTCTCATTGCATCCATTCCATTTTGTTGCATTTATCATCCTTGAATTTTCATATCATATTTTAGGTTCATTACATTTATTAAGTCTTTATGTCATTCTTACGATACATTTTCATACATTCATTGCATCTCATTATATATTTAAGTTGCATTCATTACATCATATGCATGTGAAAAATAAAAAATACAAAAAATAAATTCATCGCATCCTGCATCACATACATACATTACTCATATATGCATATAACCATCTCATCCCACATAAACACAACATAGCATATAAATCATGCATCATTGAATGTCAATATGCATCATCACATCGTAAAGCATAACGATCAGTACTCATATAAGCATATCATAAAGTGCATCATACATCATAAAACTCAACATAATATCATAGATTCCATCATCATAAATAAAATTCCATATACGCAGTACATAATTTTCATAAATAAATACATAAAAATGCACCTAGGTGTTGGTGTCCATGTACATCTCATCTCATAAAAAACTACAAAAATGTGTGTTATGATCCTTTGAGAACTCATGCAGGTGGCTGTGATGGTCCCTTACCTCCACATCTTGGTGGATGAGGTGGAATCCCCACTGATCCCTAAGAAGCCCTCCATGTTCTTTGAGCATTGGTCAGCTCGGTATAAGTGGGTTGTCACCTCTCCTCTAGTACTGTATAATAATATAGACCCATATAGTACTCAACCTCCCTGCCTGCCCTAGTCGCATCCCTATGTGTGGAAAATGCCTTTATCAAAACCTATGCCATCCCTCCTGCCATGGCCACCTGTCATGCTATATCCATCTCTTTCCTATAGGTATCTTCCCATCTCTATGCCTCATCCCTATGAGATGTGAGGGCCCCTATTTGGTCTATGGCCTGCTCAGCCTGGTTGGGGAGTGTGACCATCTGATTTATCATTCGTGGCTAACTCTATCTTGAGTGTTGCTCTCTACAGCCTCTCTACAGTCTCTATAGAGAATTCAAAATCCACTCTCAGATATAAGGTATCTAAGGCTTCCTAAAGGCTATCTTCCCTATCCCTCTCTGTGTTTTCCTCTACCTATATCCTCATTTCCTCTGTCCTCAAGGTATCTCTCTCTACCTATGTAGTGGCATGCTCTTGGCACTCTATCTCAAGGAGTTCCTAGATGTGTCTCACCTCTACATCAAGGGCATCATATGTTTCCTCCGTGGGCCCTACTACCTATGGTGGTGGCCCTAGTGGTACCTATGGTGATGGCACATGTCCCTGTCCCTATCTCAGTGATTGTGCTGGCACCTATGGGTCATGTGCCTATGCATCAATGTGCACACATACCCATCTCCTCTGAGGTCCCCTCCACCATCTCCCCCAAATTTTTATGTCTCTGGGGAATCCTCTACTACTGTCCCATCCTCAATATCCATATCTCATGTCAGTTTCTCATGGGAAGCCACCTATGCTAGATCTGTCAAGCGTAGTGGTACATGTGCAACCCACAAGGCTGCATACTCTGTAGTAGTCCTTGCGTCATCCACATTGGGCCTGGATACCCAGTTTACCCATGCTAGTGTCCTCTAGGTCATCCTCACTATGAGGGAATCTATGTACCTACTCCAGACACCTACCTCCCTAGTGACATGAGGATGTAAGAGATCCTCTGCCACTACCCCCTGGTGTGAACCAAACTGTTGCATCATGTGAGAGGGTCTATAGCTCTCTATCTGGTGGATAGTCCTCCCCAGAGGATAGAAATCTATCCAGAAAAAACATGAGGTATAAAAATTCCTCTCACCTATCCTATACCCCTGTCTTCCAGTCCATAGATCCACATGACTCGCAATCCCTGTATACTGTCCAGCAGAAAAACTAGATCTCATCGATCAACCTTCTCCAGTACCTCATATGTCCCATAGATGTATATCTTAGTGGTAGCTAGTACCTACATGTGTACAACTCCCCTAAATTACAATCCTCTTACAGTCTCATCAATCAGAGAACAATAATATGCTCCCAGGCCCACACTAGCAGTAGAGTCACCTCTGTCCCCATGTTGTGCACCCCAGAGTATGCAGCCATATGTAGATCATGATATAATTGTCCTAGCATGACATACCCCCAAAAATATGTAGTCCCATGCTCTAGCATATGAGCTAGAACCCTAGATCACCCCATCCCAAAACCATGGTTTGACAGATCTGCCAGTATACTCCCTCCAATCAAACCAGCCAAAAACAATGCTATCATCTGAAGCCTCCTATCCACCACTGGCTACCATGGCGTCCATGTTTTGTCTTGCGACATCCTCCTCATCGGTCTCCTGAAGGATAGATACATATAGTGCTTACTATCCTCCATGCAATATTGGGGCACAGGTCCCCATATTGTTACCCTCAGAATCCTCTAGACGTCCTCCAGAGTGATAGTTGCCTCTCTAGTAGGCAGGTGGAAGGTGGCTATATCACTGTGCCATCTCTCCATGAGGGCTTTCATCATGCCATTATGCATCCATAGCCGAGGCAATCAGGGCACATAATCTAATCTAACTGCTGTGATCTACCCCCACTCAACCTTTGTTAACTGGCCCTGCAACTCCATGGTGGGTGGCTAGTTCTCCCTTGAACCTAGTGGTGGGTACTGCTCCTACAAGATCCAAAAAACACCACAATCATGTCAGTTTATTCTCATTCTAGTCTAACCCCTCTCAAATTGGGGCATCATGCTGCTAGGTCTTTTTTTGACCCATCCTCGGCCCTCGCTAGGTCTTCTTGTTTCTCCCCTCTCCTGGCATTTTCCCTTTCGGTGCAGATGCCAGTTTGGGTGGAGATGCTAATGCCTACATCGACGTCTCTGAGATCCTTTCTCCTCGACCCCCATCTATGAAGATGCAGGTCTGGGTCTGTGGATCGGTGTCTGTGCCAACGCTGATACCAGAACTATCATCTGTGTAGACATGGGTCCATGGATCGGTGTCTATGCTGACGCCAATACTGAAACTGGTCTCTCTAGTTTGAGTCCCTTTTTCCCCCTAATAAATGCACCTACCCATTCCTAAAAACATTAAAAACTTTCACAACAATAAATGCATGGCTAAGGTCATGCTACTCACTAGCACTAGTCACTCTGTAGGTCATCCATGGATCCTCACGTGCTCGCCCAACTGCCCCTTTAGCCTCTTCTCAGCCATTTTTCTCTCTAGAGCTCTTTTCTTCTTTAGACACTATTCATAAATGACCTAATTCCCCCCCCAACCCCTCTTATAGCCCCTATTTTCCATGGAAAACTTTTCCTTTTCTTTTTATGCCACTTTCTTCTTCCACCTGTATATTCTTGTATTCTTAATCTTTTTGTACAGTTCAAATCTATAAAAATTCTAAAAAAATTAAAAAATTGCAACAAAATCCTAAAAATTCAAATATCCCTTGAAAATTGCAATAAACTTTTCTTTCCTTCCGCGTCACTACATATTTTCTTTTTTTGGTGATACTTGACACCACAACTGCAATAATGCTTTTCACCAAATCAATTTTGAGACCAAATCTCCTTGCTCCTCATCCTTTTCACATCTTTTGCCAGTGAATATCTCCATCAAACACCAAATCTAATCTTTTCCCATCAAGATGCATCATTCCGACATCAGTGTATCAATCCTTCATCAGATAATCCTGTTCATGGAAAGAAATTTGGACTGACTGACTACTTGGTCATGAGGCCTTATTGTTGATTTTATCTTTTAGTGTCAATCAAAACCTACTCATCACCACCTCGATCTTCTTTATCTTTTTGCATCGTGACTGGTGGCTACTAAACCATGTGTCTTTGCAGTGTTCTTTGTTTGAGCATCTAGTCCATGCAAATCAATCCTGCCATCTGTGTTTTCTAACACCTAATGCATACCTCCTTTTGCAATATCATAACCAGATGTTCTCTCCACAATTTAACACAATTGAATCCCCAATTCCTTCATCTGCATACTTAGTTAAATTTACAATCATTCTTGCATCTTGCATTTTGGAAGGCTTCTATTTATTCACTCCTCTCCCTTCCTCCTTCTTCCCATTGCATCCTTTTTCAAGAAAATTCCACACACACTTCTTTTGTTGTGTCTTTTTCTTGAGTGGCACAACCTCTTACCGTCGTCACTTCGACACGACTCCTAGAAACCAACTTCCTCTGGGGAAAATTATTTTCTTTTCTTTGACGTAATGTCACTTGCAACGCCACGTCAAAGAGGGGCAAAATGTAGACGTCCAAAAATATTAATATTAACATTAATATTAAATTCCCCTTTATTCATCTAACTATTTAATTAAATTAATTAAATAGTTTCATTTGTGGTGTTTAGATACAAAATAAATACTATCCTAATGTATTTTATTTAAATACATTTTCCCTCACAAATCCCCTTTTTATTAAATCGATATTTATTAAAAACCCCCCACTAGCCTAAAAATCGCCTAAACTTGGATTAAATTAATATAGTCCTCTCCTCACCTTTTTCTAAAATAATATCTTGCTAATATTCCTCTAATCATGATTTAAAAAGTAATTTACCTCTAAACATGTGCACAATCCCCTTTGAATTTTCCAACCTAACCCTCAATCCTAGCCAATCCTTTCTTTTCCACCTCTTAATCTCAACTATCCACTCCCTTCACAAATCTATAAAAAGAAGCCTTCCCCTGCTGCATTTCATCTCTCACATTCTTGTTGCATTGTTATTATACTCATTATGCTTTAGAATTGCATAGTGTTTTCATGCTCAGTTTTTTTCTTGCTTATAAAATCTATAGATCACATGATATAAATTTGGTAAAAGAATCATAGCTTCAATCTTGTATTGTATTGCATCCATAGTAGCTTAATCTTCACATCTTGAGAAGCTTTGAGAATAGTTATTCCATACTAGCTCTTGAATCCTTCTTCCATCCATTCATCTTGCATTCATCTTAGCATTTCACTTGGGGATTTTGAGTTTGTATTTGAGAGAGCACATTCACACCTCCATAAGAGAGAAAATCAAACAAGCATCTTGGGTGCACTTGTTTTAGGCTCTATCTGATGATA
>MU216940.1:7517-20921 GCA_018584345.1 Thuja plicata | reverse complement strand
TTCATCCTATCTTTCTTATCTATTCCAAAAAGTTCATGGACTCCTTGTAGTCTTGGCGATATATTTGTCTCTTGATCAATTTCATCTAAATTGGAGCCCCCTATATAGTCTCTTGTTTTCCCATCATTATCTTGTTGTTTCTTTAGGGCTATTAATGGTAGAAGTCCACCTTTAATTTTCTCTTCACATTCCTTTCCAGAGTACTACCAATCTTTAATATAGTGCTTATCTTCAAGGTCTCCTTTATTTTCTTCTAAGTGTTGATGATAATATTTCTTCTCTTTAACTTTGTTCTTCCTAATACTGCAATCTGCATGTTTAGATTCCTGATCATTTTCTGATGTCAAGCCTTTAAATATGAATTTCTTGACCAAGTGATCTATTTCTTCAATCCTTATATTCTTATTTTTAATGTTCAAAGGGACCAATTTTGATCTTAAAATGTTTTCCTTTTCTATTATTCTTAGTGATTTTCTGCTTCCTATTTTTAGACTGCTTGGTTCTAACAGATTATTGTTTGGTTTTCATTTCCTACTATCATCCTTCTTATTGGAGTTATCTATGGATCTGATCTTCTTATTGTTGATTGGAGTACTTTCATCTTCTTCTCTTGGAGAAAGTTTCCCTTTTGTGTATAGTCTGTCTTTATTGATTAGATCTACTAATCTTTCTTATAAAATTTCATCTATCTCCTCACTTGTTTCATTAGCTTTGGATAGTGAAAGATCTTTTGAAGAGACCAATTCTTGTTTTTTGTTAATATCAACAAGTATTTCTTCCAAGACCTCAACATCCTTTCCAATCTTTTATGTTTTCCCCTCTTTCTGCATTTCTTTAATTGTCATTCTCTTGTCTGATTTTGTCTAGCCCTTATCAATATCGCGCATCTCCTTTATTCCTTGATTTTCCATCTCAACATTTACTATCATTTCCTCTTCAAATTCTTCCACAACTTTGCCATCTAATTGCATTCCCTTCATTAATACTTTCATTTTTGGGTCTGTCATTCCCAGATTTTTTTGTTCCCTCTCTTCTCAAGTTTTCAACCAAGACCTGATTTGCTATCTCCTCTATAGTTTCAATTTGAACTTCTTCCAAGCAGTCGAGGATGAATCTTTGCATTTCTTTATAATTGATACTTGACATTTCCTTTTGTATCATATATCTATCTAATCTCCTAAGTGGAATCCGTCCTCTTTCCCTCGATACATCATAGGCCATGGGACCATTCTCCCTCCTTATTTCCTTGGGATATGCTATTGCATTAGGAGGCATTGTCTTTTTTGTTACAATAATTTGGTCCAATTGCCAATTTTCAATTATATCCACAATCTCAGACCCTGTCCTCACTCTGTTGAACTTAATTATTTCTAAGACATTTAGATAAGTAAATTTTGATTCTTTATCTTGCTCAAACTTCTTATCATAACCTTAGAGTCCAGCAGTGAGAAGTTTTCTTTGATGTAACCTAGGACAATAGAGAGGCCATCTCTATTTTTTAAATAATGATAAGAAGTTTAAAGTTTTAAATCTAAAAAATTAGATGTAAATAATCAAATTTTAGAAGTTAGAATAAAAAACTTGTAGAAAAAGGAAAAAGATAATATAGATCTAATAAAATTTAAATGTAAAATATAGCTTCAATTGATATCTTTGACAATTTCTTTTTGTATTAACTATAAGGAGATAAAAAATTACATCGAAATGTACATAAAGAGGCAGAGCCTCAAACAAAGAGAGTCAAAGTATCATAGTTTAAATACATATCAAAACTAATAACAACATAAAAAGAGAGATAAAATACTAGTGTTGAATATCATCATAGGTCTCCACGTAGGCAGTCCATCCCAAGGGGCCTTCCATCCAGACAATCTTTTTCTTTGCTTGGATTTGGGCCAGCATGTAGATCTGATCATCTATGGCGTTCTTGTTCTTTCTAACTTCCTTGTGGAGTTTCCTCACCATCTTCTCAAAGATAGCAAGGTTGTCCATGTGTCTTCTCCATTCATATCCATCTTTCATCTCAAATACGAACATGGTGGAATGTCCCATTTGAAGGAATCTTTTCAACTTCTCTCTTTCAATCAACATATTGATACAAACCTGCAATGAGATTTTAGAGTATACGAGTTTTCAAAAAGACTCAATAAAGGTTCTAGGAGTGTCTTGATACCTCTGTTCATTTTTGCATTTCCATATCTGCCAAAGAATGTTAGAAGACAGAATGCTCCAAAATATATTAGTGTCTTTATTTAAGCCATGAATGTGCCCAGTGATAATTTCAAAAATATTAAGATATTTAGGATAAGTGATACCAAACATAAACCATATTTCTTTAGCAAAAGTACAATCAAATAAGATATGCCTGCAAGAGTCAGGAAGTTTGCAGATGCTTAAGAACTCTGTATAAGAGGGGTCTTTTCTTAAAGGGAAGGGAGTCTGTTAAGAAACATAATCGATTTATAGCATCTAATTTTAGGGTCAATAGAAGTTTTCCAAAGACTATCAAAGTTCTTTTTCCATATGTTAATATCTAGATTGGTATACAGAATTTTATTGACACAGTTAATGATGTTAGCATTGTATCCCAAGATTTCATATATGTTCTTAGCTTTAATTTTAGAGACAATAGTACCATCAGGCCATTTGATATCCAGAAACCTGAGAGAATCAACATGACAGGTCGTAGGGAGATCCTTGCACGCCTTGACAACCATATTGTATGTATTCTTTTGGGACAAAGCGATGTTAAATTTGGTTATGAGTTCCTCCCAACCAATAAGGTTGTCCTGCTCAAAAAGGCAAATAAGTTGAGAAATGCCCAAATTATTCCAAAATTTTACAGAGCAACCTTGGGATAGGGCAAGAGGTTTACCTGAGAGGTGAAGATTCCACCAAATCGATGTTTCACCATATATATGATTATTATCAAAGAAGGTCTTATTAGATATAAATTGTTTAATATGCTCCCATGCTTTCCAAATAGTTTTAAAGACTGTAGATCCCTAAACAGTGACAGGGAAGTCTCCAACAATAAGGTCATAGAGAGGAAGATTTTTCTAGGACTTAGCCTTCCGAGGGAGTCCTCTTTCAATATTACAACTAATAAGAACCTTCCAGGGTTCATCTCCATCTATAGAGTGAAAGATCCGTTTGGCAGCAAGGGCAATCCCTTGAGTCTTGAGGTCCTTTAGTCCCAACCCCCCAAGGTGCTTATCAATGTGGCACCAATCCCATTTAACGACATGGATTTTCTTATTATCTTTACCATCAGTCCAAAGAAATTTTCTAATGGCCTCTTGAATCTCCAGAATTTGATAGTTATTAAACATCCAAGGAGAGGAGTAGTATATATTATATGGTGAAAGAATTTTTTGGTAAACCCGAACCCTACCAGCCAAGGATAGGGATTTGTTATGCCATTTACCAAGCTTTTTAGTAATCTTGTCCTTCACCCAGAACCACATATCCTTAAGTGAAGGCTCTATAGAGAAGGGGATGACCAGATACCGAACAATTTTATGGGGACCACCCCATTGAAAATCAGATTTATAAAACTAGTTAGGCGGTCGATTATCCCAGCCAAGGCAAATGGATTTAGGTTGGGATAAGTGAGCACCAAAGATAGAGCAGAAGGAATTAAGTTTGTTGTGGAAGCATCGAAATTCTCTTTCGACATTTCAAATAAAATAGCAGTGTCATCAGCAAATTGACAATTAATCAGGTCAGAGTCATTTTGCAAGGTGATGCCTTTGACCACAGGGGAGAGGGAATTGTTTCGAAGAATGTATGAAAGAGTATTAAAGGAAATAACAAAAAGAGCAGGGGCAAGAGGGCAACCTTTCCTGATGGATCTACCAAGGGACAAGGAGTCAGATAGCGAGCCATTAACATCAACTTGAGCAGAGGCATCATTGAGCAATAACTTAATATAATTGTAGAATATAATAGGGAATCCAAAGGCCTCAAGAATCATGGAGATAAAGCCCCATTCAATCCTGTCATAGGTGTTCTCGAAGTCTAGCAGAAGCACAACAGTGTTTTGGTGGGAGTCCTTGGACCAATTCATAGCTTCCCAGCTAGTAATAAGGTTCTCGAGAATAAATCTACCCTTGATAAAACTAGTTTGGGTAGAGCATATGAACTTTGGCAGAATATTCTCAAGCCTAAGAGCCAAAATTTTAGCAAGGATTTTATAGGAAACATTAAGAAGAGTAATGGGACGCCAGTTTTTTATAAGTGCCTTGTCACCATCCTTAGGATTCAATTTAATGATACCTCTGTTGATAAAACTGCCCAGAGTTCCTTTGGAAAAAGCTTCAGAGTATATGTCATGGAGGTCGTTGCATATCCAATTTATGTTAGCTTTATAAAATTCCACAGGCAGACCGTCAGGTCCAAGAGCCTTGTCATTTTTAAAGAATTAATGGCTTTTTCAATCTCTTCAAAAGAGATGTTTTGACTGAGAAGGTCAGATTCTTGAATGGAGATTCTATTGGGAATGATGGTTCTATACTTATCTCTTAGGGAGTTGGCCTTCTCGGTATGCTCAGAAGTAAATAAGTTATGGTAGAACGTGACAAATGCCTCATTAATGCTATCAACATTATAAATTTCAATGTTGTCAACCACAATGCTGTTTATAGTTTCGTTAGAATGCTCTGCTTAAGGAGGTTAAAGAAGAATTTAGAACCCCTATCGCCAATGAGCACGGGATCTAATTTTGGCACCTCTAACTCTAACCTATTGGTGTTGTCTAAG
Organism: Thuja plicata; assembly: GCA_018584345.1. NCBI lineage: Eukaryota > Viridiplantae > Streptophyta > Pinopsida > Cupressales > Cupressaceae > Thuja > Thuja plicata. Next base: position 16,160 of record MU216940.1, on the reverse strand, counting down.
ATCATCCCTAGCCTTAGCAACAAGAGGGACAAGGTTATAATCAGACGAATTGGTTTGAATGTCTAACTCAACATATCGCAATTTAGAGGAGAGGATCTTTTCGGTATATCTAAAGTTTTTGGCTTTCTTCTGACCAATGGTTTGGAGAAGACATTGCCAAGCATGGATTGACAATTTCTTTAGATATATGTGTTTAAGATATCTATATAAATTATATTGATTACAAATTACAAAAAATAATTTAGTATCATAATTAAAAGTAAGTTTTGAAATTGATAACCTTTAAATTTAATTTTTTTTCAAAGATAATATTTTACTTTAAGAAAATATAATTTCATAGATTTATATGAGTGAATATGACACAAAATAAGTAGGTAGATAATATTGTTAAAATAATAGATCTTGTACAACCTAAGTAAACATATCTCCTCATCCATAACCCCACTAGAACAAAATTTTCTTAAGCGCTCAAACCAAGAAATGTCAGTTCATACATAGAGATGTCAATCACGCGAGCTACAGACTCCTGTACTGCAGACTCGCCTATATTACATCGGCTGCGGCCTCCATTATTCGTATCAGAAGCTCTGTTTTAGAAATGAACGAACACAGGATGATGACAACTCTGTGCTTAAGCTTGGCTCTGGCATTCACATTAACTACCGCTACTACAATACAAAATGCCAACAATTCCTCTTCTCCTCACTTCTTTCAAAGGTTTTCTGTTAAGAAACATCATATGTTGGCAGAGAAAAGTGATGGTGAAAAGAGAGATCTTGAAGCTCTACTTTCCTTTAAAAAAGGGATTATAGCCGACCCCAAACAATCCCTCTCCAACTGGACTTCTAGCAATTCAGAAAATGTATGCTTTTGGAGAGGTGTTTGGTGCAGAAAACATACCAAGAGAGTGGTGGCCATAATTCTCCCTCTCCTGGGATTGGAAGGAACCATTTCTCCATCCATAGGAGATCTTTCCCTTTTACACACTTTCAATCTTTCTTACAATTCATTATTGGGAAGGATTCCTCCTCAGCTTGGCCAGTTGAAAGCGTTGAGGAGACTTGACTTAATGGTTAATGGACTAGAGGGTTCCATCCCCAAATCTCTTGCCAATTGCTCGCATATTGAGTGGATCAGACTTTCATACAACTACTTGACTGGGAGCATACCTGTTGAATTTGGTGGTCTGGGAAAGTTAGATAACCTACGCCTACCCTACAATCAGCTGAGTGGAAGCATTCCACATTCTCTAGGAAACTGCACTTCTTTAATTAATTTGAGACTTAGCTCTAACCATCTCACAGGTGCGCTATTCATATGTCTTTATTTCTATTTTTATGTATTTTTATGTTTTGAGTCAAATTCATTGATACATGTTTCATGAATAGTAATTCATAGTAATCTATTTTTATTGAACAGTCAAATATAACAGAAAAAGCAAATGAAAGATGGTTGAATATATTATTTCCACAGTAGATAAATAGAGCAGAATATAACAGAGAAAAACAGAGCAGAGTATCAATCACTAAGAAATTACAATTTTAATCATCAAAGCACTATTATTTCCTTACATTCATAATGCAACGAGTCTGTTGTATTTATAAACTTCCTGCAGGCTTCTGGAATGTTCTATAAAAGCTATGGTGAGGGCAGATAAGGAGAAGTCTGGAGTCTTCTACACAATACTGTTATTTTAAGAGAATTTTAGATTATATAATAAATGCTTATCTATTGAGCAGCACTGTGGATTAAAATAAATATTATTTCAACAATCTTTTATGAGAATGAATGGAACACTTGGCATTAATTGTATCTAAGAGATGCTCACACAGATCTGAAGCATTGGGCCTTTTGGGAAGGTCACACATCTCAGTACTATACCAATTCAAGTGTGTTTAACCATAGAGTTTCCTCCAAAGTTGAGCCCTCTTAACTTGCAAGCCCATTTGCAAAACTTCAGCAAGTGTTCATAAGGCACAACACTTGCTGAATGTTTTGCGAATTGGGTTGTAAGCTAAGTGGACTTAATCTTAGGGGAGATCTATGGTTAAGGGCACTTGAATTGGAGTCGTACTAAAATGAGCGTCTCTAGAGAAAGCCCAATGAATATCATGTAGAGGCAATGAATGCTAAATATTTTCAATCTTATGAAAAATAGATTATTGTGAACCACTACTCATAAAACATAAATCTTTACTCCCATTTCTGAAATTAAATTGAATTATACTATCTACCATTATTGAATTATACTTAATTGATATGGTAGGAACAATTCCAAAGACCTTTGGAGAGCTCAGATATGTGGAACAATTAATGGTGCATGATAACAGTTTATCCGGGCTTATACCGCCCGAAATAGGGAACTGCACATCTCTTATTTTTTTGCCCCTCAACAATAACCATATCACAGGTGCGTTATTCTCATGTATTTACTTTGCAGGAAACATGCTATACTCTCCTCTTGATAGTCTTTTCTGAATTATACTTCATTGTATTTAATAGGAGAAATTCCAGAGGCCATTGGAGAGCTCAAATCTTTGATATATTTGGCACTAGATACAAACTATTTAACAGCTAAAATTCCAATGGGCATTGGAAAGCTCAAATCTTTGGTATCTCTGTACCTGAATGAAAACAATTTAAGTGGACCAATACCACCTGAACTAGGGAACTGCACGACTCTATTGACTTTGTGTCTCAAGAACAACCATCTCACAGGTGCATAATTCTCATGATCTTACTTTCAATCCCCAATCCCTCCTACTAGTAATTGTTTGAATTATATTTCATTGAATTTAACAGGTAAAATTCCAAAGGCCATTGGAGACCTCAAATCTTTGTCAAGCTTGTATCTCTATGGAAACGATTTAACTGGACCAATACCTGTTGAACTAGGAAACTGCACGTCTCTTTCTATTTTGATTCTCAACAATAACTATCTCACAGATGAGCTATCCTCATGTCTTTACTTTTAACGCAACAGGGTATCCATTTTGAAATCCTTACTTCTCTTAGTAATTATATTTCTTTAAACTTGATAGGGAACATTCCAGAGACAATTGGAGAGCTTAAAGATTTGGTACAATTGTATCTCAATGGAAACAATTTAACTGGACCAATACCATACAGTATTGGTAAACTCAAGAATCTTTTTGAGCTTGTCATCTACAGCAATAATCTTTCAGGGGGTATTCCTGAAAGCATTGGTGGGTTGATTTCACTAGAGAAATTAGATGCATCTCACAATCAGCTGACTGGAAGGATTCCAAATTCCATAGGAAACTGCAAGAGTGTAACAAATGTGGTACTAGCAGACAACTTTTTTTCAGGAAGAATTCCATCAACATTGAGTAACTGCACAGCCTTAAAGAGGCTAAAGCTCTTCAGCAACTCATTTAATGGAGGTCTAGAAATCCAGTTTTCTTCTTCTATAGAAGTTTTGTCAGCTCATTCTAATAACTTTTCTGGGACCCTGCCAACATCATTGGCTAATTGTACACAACTCACTCTTCTTGATATCAGCAAGAATAGATTGGCAGGTGAGCTTTCTTCACACCCTCTTTCAAATTGTCTACAGTTGAGGGTTATAAGCCTTAGTTCTAATGAGCTTAATGGCAAAATTCCTCAATGGATTAGAAATCTCAGCAGATTGCAGGTGTTGGATTTATCCAATAACAAATTTGGGGGAAGAATTCCATCTACTCTGGAGGATCTAAAGGGATTTAAAAACCCTGAAGTTTCACAGCTGGGTGGCACTACTCTGTATGAGGATATACCAGCCATCAAAATAAAAGGATTTGAGTATAGACTAGAATATGTGTTGGCAGCAAACACTATACTGGATCTCTCAAACAATAATTTAAAAGGAGGAATACCACCAAACATTGGAAATCTATCCCAGCTTAGGTTGCTAAATTTGTCTAGAAATCTATTGGAAGGCCTGATACCAGCATCTTTGGGGCAAATAGAACCTCTGGAGCAGTTGGACTTGTCACAAAATAATCTAAGTGGGAAAATACCTGAGGAGCTATCTCTATTATCCAAGTTGAGCTATTGGAATGTGTCCTTCAACAACTTCTGTGGGCCAGTACCTGGAGGAAAACAGCTCATGACTTTTGATGAGAGATCTTACCAGGGAAACCCTACATGTTTATGTGGGTATCCTTTACAAAGCTGCAAACAGAAGAAAAGTTTAACAGTGAATTCACCTTCAGAAATGGTGGGTAAATCAGTGTGGAGTAAAGTGGATGAACATGTTTCAATGATTTCTGTGGGGTTGGGATTTGGGATTGGGCTTGGTGGAATAATATCAGTAATGGTATGGTGGGACAGACTTGTATATTTCATGCAAGTTCAGATTCCCAAACTTGTAGTTAGAGTTTGAACTACAGCCCACACTTCTCCTTTTTCTCATCCACTACTTAGTTGCTCTCTGTTAGTCAAATTCAAAATTACTTTGTTTCATCCTCTTACTAGAAATAATTATCAAAAGGATTGTGTACATAATTTAAAATACCAGAATTAGAAGGTTTTTGTTGATAATTTTGAAATATATATAATTTATTTGTTTTGTTATATTTTTTAAATAGAACATAACTAGTATATTTATATTTAAAAAATAGGATATATAGAAACATAAATTTTGACATTATTTAATATTTATAAATAATAATAGAGTTTGTTAGTCTAATGAGTTCAAGTAAATGGGTTCAATAGATATTTCAGATTATTTGAAAAAAAAATTAAAATCTAATGCACAACACAAATACTTCCCCTTAGGTACTTGACGTAATTAATTTGCCGATGAGTATTCACACCAGAATCCATCTATCTATTCTATTCTAACCCATGTCTTTCTTATTTCCTTCTTAACTTCATCAACATTGATTATTTTCTTTCCTTTATCATTTTGCACATTGTTCTTTTCCACCGAGCCTCCTACATTGTTGTATCTGCAATTCCTAACAATATGACCATAATTTTTACAATTAAAACATATCACATTTCCATACCTTTAATTCACCTGATTTGTCCTAAATCTGCATTGCTTCACAACATGTCCAAAATTGTTGCATTTGTAACAGGTTGTGTTCCTCTAGTTCACATAAATATTCACCTTTGATGTGCATTCATTTGATTTGTGTCCATAGTTGTAGCAAGTGTAACAATAGCCAGAAAATGATGGGGTATTAGGTCTTCTTCTGCACTCCTTCGCTCTATGACCAAATTTGTTGCATGAAAATCATCTTCCATTAAAATTTGATTGCCTTATAGGTTTCTTCTTAGGTTCTTCGGTCTGATTCTCTCGTGAATTGATTTTCTCACCTGATCCATAAATTTCTCCCTTCTCAGACCCAAGTCCTTGAGAATTTCCTTTTGGTCTTTGATTTTCAAGTTGTGCATCAAGCTTCGTTGAACTAGATTTGAACTTTTCTTTGAATTCATTAGCTACAGTAAGCTCACTCCTAAGAACTCCATTAACTCTTTCAAGTTCTTGCTCATTATGTCTGGATTTCTCAAGATAGATTTGCAATTGCCCAACTTCACAATTCAGTTTGTGGTACTCCTCAGTTTTGTCCTTCAAAGTTTGTTCAAGATTTTCTTCGCCTCAATTTCCTTAGTCATCTTCATTACCATACCTTGCACTTCATGCTTCAGATTATCTCTGTCTTTTGTGATCTGTCCACATTCATCTGATTTATCTTTTAAGGCTTGTGAATCATCAACACTTCCTTTCTGCTTCAACTGTTCAACAAGATATTTCCTCTTATCTCTTGATTTGTTCAATTGTTCTTTCAAATTCTCAATGAAACTTTCAGCATCCTTGAGTTTTTTTTCCAATTCCAAGTTATGAGCATTTGATTTGTCAAGATCTTCAAGTGCAATCAAGAGCTATCTCTAAGCATTGCTAGAAACTGTCAAATCTACCATCGGTACCTTCCTCAAGTTGTTAGACTTCTTCCAAGGACCAAAGCTCTGCTACCAACTGTTAGGATTGAGGAACACTAAGAGGTAGGTGGTGAATTAGTGTTCTTGCAGATTTAACTTTATTAAACTGATTGCGAAACCATAAACCAAATACAATTGAAAGTAAACAAATGAAACAAAAGAAAAGCATCCACAACGTCATAACACTGTGATTTTTATCATGGAAATCTGGTTAAGGGAAAAACCATGATGGGGATAGAACCCACAAATTATCTCTACAGAAACAAGTTACCAGGGGCTGTTAGGGGTTTAAGTACATAGGGGAATGCACATGCATTCAAACTTACAGCCAAGAGCTCACTACTTAGAATACAACACAATAAGGCTCACTTCCATACAAAACATTTGGAATACAATCCAAAATGGTGAGCTAAGAAGCAACATCAACTATGCCAATACAGTTCCATTTAGGTACAGAGTATACATATCAATATAACCTCAGAAATAAGGTTCTTATTATACACAGAATATCAGCATATCATCTCTGACCTTCTCACAATATCTTCTTGCAACTGCTTCTCAAAATCTCCACAAAAACTCAATCTTATATGCTCAATAGCGAAGATAATAATTTAACTAGTTGGCCATAAGAACATAAAATGAAACATGTGAGATGTCGGCCAAATCCATACACAAAAATTCATGCTAACATCGAGCAATACCATAAATACCTTCTACCATGTCGTCTCAACGAAATAGAACTAGTAAACTGATCTGATCATCGATCTGTTAGGATCGTTGATCTATCCAACATCTGACTATCATTGTTCTTCATTCTTTACTGTCAACCTGATACTCAGATCTTCATAACTTAAGCAAATAGTAACATAATCAAGTGAGATATTAGAATAGCATACTATATACCTTGTTGAATCTTCCTCTAACTTCGCATTACATAAATCTCTCAAATCTATCCATATTGATCCTTGGACCGATCCATGTACATTGTTCCTCTTCTTCCATACTTAGCCAAATTTTCATTCTTGCCTTCGGTATAACCAAAAACTATTAGGTGACGATAAGAGACATGTGTGGTTTCCATCAATGATAACATACAATTTAACCAATGCAGTGTCTCTTGCCAACATATCCTTGGACCTCTTAAGACACCTAGGACCCCTTAACACCCCTTAAGACTCTTATAACCCATTAATGTATCCTAGGACCCCTTAAGACCAATTAATGTATCCCAAAAAACATTAACATATCCTAGGACGCATTTATACATGTACAAGAAGACCTGAGAATCCCTTAAGATATCCTAAGAACCATTAATGTATCTTAGGCCCCTTTAGGACCACTTAAGATATCCTAGGACCCATTAGTGTATCCTAGGATCCCTTAGGACCTCTTAAGACACCTACGACCCCTTAGCATCCCTTAAGACTCCTACAAACCATTAGTGTATCCTAGGACCCATTAATGTATCCTAGTATGCATTAATACATGTGCGAGGAGACCTTACGATCCCTTAAGACATCTAGGACCCATTAATGTATCTTAGGCCCCTTTAGGACCACTTAAGACATTCTAGGACCCCTTAGGACCTCTTAAGATACCTAGGAACCCTTAGCACCCTTAAGACTCCTACATACCATTAATGTATACCAGGACCCCTTAGGACCCATTAATGTATCTTAGGCCCCTTTAGGATCACTTATGACATCTAGGACCCCTTTAGACATCCTAGGACCCATTAATGTATCATAGGACCCCTTTGGACCACTTAAGACACCTATGACTTCTTATGACAAAATAGGGTCCATCAATGTATCCTAGGACCCCTTATGACCACTTAAGAGACCCAGGACCCCTTAGGATCACTTATGGCATCTAGGACCCCTTAAGACATTCTAGGACCCATTAATGTATCTAAGGACCCCTTAGGACCTCTTAGGACACTAGGAACCCTTAGGACCCCAGGACCCATTAATGTATGCTAGGATGCCTTGGGACCCATGAATGTATCCCAATGCCCATTAATGTACCCTAGGACCACTTAACACCCATTAATGTATCCTAGGACCTATTAATACATACGAGGACCCCTTAAGACACTCAAGAGCCCATAAAACATCCTAGGACCCATTAATGTATCCTAGGATCCTTTAGGACTAGTTAAGACACCTAGTACCCCTTAAGATATCGTAGGACAAATTAATGTGATTATGTATCCTAAGGCCCCTTATGATCACTTATGACACCTAAGACCCCTTAAGACATACTAGAACCCATTAATGTATCCTAGGACCCCTTAGGACTACTTAAGACACATGGGATCCCTTAAGATATCCTAGGACCCCTTAATGTATCCTAGGATGCCCTTTGACCCATCAATGTGTCCTAGGACTCATTCACATCCATTAATGTATCTTAGGATCCCCTAGGACCCATTAATGTATCTTAGGACCCATTAATATATCTCATGACCCACTAATGCATATGAAAACACCTTAGGACCGCTCAAGGCTCCTAGGACCCCTTAAGACATCCTAGGACCATCTCATCTCTCTCCGCCTAACTATCCCTATCTCTCACTCTCTCCCCTCTCATCTCCCATCACAATCTCTATCTCATCTCGCTCTCTCTTATCCCCTCTTCCTTCTTGATCTCTCCGTATATGTCCCCTTAATTACCCTCTCTCTCACTCTCTCC